>ML792298.1:641483-651582 GCA_009831015.1 Picea engelmannii | reverse complement strand
AAGTGTTAATCATTGTCTGCCTCTTTATCCACTCATATATCAAACAAGGAAACTCAACAAATACAATTTCATGCAAATCTATATAGATATTCCTTTGTTTATAACTATCAACATTGGTCATTAGATTCTTGGTTTCTCATCATGTGAACTCATATTCCTTTACGGATAACCAATATTGTATTTCCTCTCGAGATGGTTTCCATCTCATTGTCCCCCTTCATCATTCAATACAAAACCTTTATGTCTCAACAACAGAACCATTTGCTGGATTTAATCCACTCTTCGGGGTTTTAAATAGCTAGGGCTCATCAAGATTTACCAACAAAACCCCAAGGTTCTATCATATTCAATATTTAGTCGAGGATCAAAGAATATCTCATCTGAGATGCCATGAGAATCATAGACACTGTTAGTCATGTTTCGGGTGTGAAGGGACACCACATACATAAAACCTCTCAATAATAAACCCATTCATTCTTTCATAGTTTGTAATATTCACTTCCAATTGATAATGACATAGGATGACTTAATAGCCTATACGACTCCCATAGGATATAGTCAACAAGGAAAAGGGAGTCGAGGAGGTTTATTTGGTGTCACTAGGTTTAAAAAAGGAGGTTAATAGCCTATACAACTCCTTGTGTACTTGCAATGTGTTTGATAAAATTTCCACCATGAGTTTACATGCAAGTTGTTTATCATAACCAGCCAACATAAAACATTGTTTGCAAAGTGTTTAATTAAAATATACAGTTTGAAACACATTATCCAAGCCTGCTATAATTGGCGATATTACATACTTGAGTGACATATTTCTATGCATAATAAATTAAACATACATACATTCATACCGAGACAAAAAAGAATGTAGAGAGAAAAGACTTCACATTTCATTCACTAACTTCATATTAATTTATATAAAACATCATAAACAGATATGCACCATGCACTCTAGTATCTTATTTTCATTCATACATAGTTTGTATCTCTATTGTATACTCATATGAAATAGGGACAAAATTGGACTCAGAGGTCACTCTTTGTTCCATCTTTCTTTCTCTATCCCTTACAATCATGAAATCTCTACTCGACTACTCTTCTCCACTCTCTCGAGTGAAAAAAATTCCCACACACTTTACATGTATGAATGCATCCCCCATATCTTTCCTAGAGCATGGAAATGCTAGATAACTTGCAATATCATCCATACCCTTTTACATGATCATTCAAGTTGTTATAAAATCAATTACAAATATTTCCAAAGATATGATTATATTTTATCTGCATGCGACATCTTGTTGATTCCTTGCTCAGAGTACAAAATTAGGTTGGTGCGCCCAATATTCCCTTAGTTGGAGTAGATGTTGATTCTTTATGGCGATGTGTAGTGTATCTTCTTAGACATGCGCATGGTTTTTATTTGCACACAACTCCTTTAAAACCTTGGGTTCCAACACCCCTTAGGTGCCAACACCCCTTGGGTGTGATTTTCCATTTATTTGAATTTCTATATTGGAGAACTGGTGTAATTTTATAGGTTCATATTATTTATATTGTTGATGATATTTCTCATCTTTTTGTTTTACTTGGCTAATTTAGAGAAACGAAAAAAAATCTAGCAAGTAACACCCTCCTAGGTAGTTTATGTTAGCTAGTTTTTTTGGATAGGGGTTGTTACATAGTGGTACCATAGCTCTTAGGTTTCTCAAAACTGGGTATCCTTGGGGAAATGAATGTGTTTAGAAATTAAAGGAATTGAAAGGATGCAATGACAAGAACCCATCATGCTGAGAAAGTTTCACTCAAGGAAGGCTTTTTTACCCTTTTTTATTGATTATAATTGTCATATTTGTTTTTTAGTTCTTTGAGAGTCTCATATATATTATTGTGTGTTTACTTGTCCCTTTTTTATTTTTTTCATTATATTAATACAGAAAATTAATTCTATTTTTCATGACATCTTATATCTCTTAATTTCATATTTGATTATTATAATGTTGTAGTGATTTAAGTTTTCCTTTAAGTATATATACCATTTGGTAATAATTTTCCTAGATTGATTAGAAAAAATAAATATTAGAACCTTTAAATAATCTCTATATCATAGAGCCAATATTTCATTGCTATGTAATTTATATCTAGACAATTGCTTGTAAAAGAAAATACAAAGATTCATTAACCCTATTAAGCGAGAATATCATCACCCTTTCCATTTTCTCTTTGTTTGGGAGCCTTAAAGTTATGATTTTTACTTGTTCCTTATATTCAATCATTATTAATGTTATGGAGAGAAATAAATATAATGTCTATGTATCTCTCTTGAAATATTGTTATCATTTTCATCAATATAAAACCTATAAAACCTAGAAACTGATTCCATAATAAAATTGAAAGGAACATAAATTGGGAAACAAGAAATATTTTTTTCCAAAAAAAAAAACTAAGATGATATTGAATCTAACATTCTTTGTAGGAGTAGATTGAACCCATCAACATATAAAAGAATAAATATGTCAACCTTAGGAAAATATTATGTTTGGTGAGGAACATTTTGCATCCAAAAACATGGATATATTATGGATTGGTACTCCCACCCTAAGTTGTATAAAAATATACATATACATAGTAACAATAAAACCATAACTTATGATTTTTTAAAAACAAAAACTCTAGCCAATTATTATTCTTCAATAATCAAAAGTTATGAAGTTTACATTAGTGGAAGAATCATCAACCATGAACATGCTTAATCTTAATAAATACTAAGAACCCATGAACCATGGACCATGTAATCACAATGGAACAATGATCTAGGTGAATACTGGTGGCTACCCACCTATTCCACTAATTCAAAATGGTTCCACATCTTAGTTTTTTTCTATGGTTTTTCAGGTCCCAAAATTCTAGGGTTGTTTTGAGGCCCTAAATGATGTTTTTTTGGCGTGGCAATGCCTAACAAGTATGAAAAGGAAAATGCTAGGAAAAACAAAATGTGTACTCCTTGGCTAGAAATTTTGGATGAGGTACCAAGTTCCCCAAATGGAGATCCTATGCAAAATTTATGACCCTAGGAAGTTGATGTATCAACTAACCACACCGGGCCCCATAAACCTTTTGGAATTTCATCTTTTGGGGTTAGGGTTTTCGATGTTTAGGGTTTTCTCATTGACTCTTTATGTTAAAAGTCCTTTTCAACCTCTTTGCAATCAACTTATTTCAAATGAGCATAGCCTTCATATCTATCTCTTCAAATATAAAATACCACCATTCTAGATAGTTTGTGTGATTTCCATTTGATAGTCTTTTGTATTCCAGACAATCATTAATAGAATCTAAGTTTAATTGTATAACCACTAGTAAATGTGGGTCGTTTTGTGGCATCCATTTCAACGCTCTTGCGATGTTATGTCATGGTGATTGCGACGAATCTTAGGACCCTCAAATGTCACTTCACATGCCGTCGAAAGTGCGATGAAACTAGGAAGGTCATCGCAAGAGCAAGGATATACGGAGGTCATCGCAAGAGAGATGACTTATGGTGCTCGTCACATGAGAGATGCCCAATGGTCATCGTCACAAGAACGAAAACCGAAGATAATCATCGCAAGAATGAAAAATGAGGACGATCATCACACAAACGACAACCAAGGATTATCATCACTCGAGAAATGATCAAACTATCCTATTTTCTACGATGAATAGTTTGTCGCAAGAGAGACAAACTATTCATACGATCGACGATCCTCTTCGACGCAAGAGAAACAAACTATCCTATTTTTTATGATGAAATGTGTGTCACAAGAGCAACGAACAATCGATAGTTGCGACGAACTATTCATACGATCGAAGATCCTCTTCGTCGCAAGAGAAACGACCTATCCTAGTTTCTACAATGAATAGTTCATCGCAAGAGTGACGAATGGTTGATAGTTGTGACGAACTATTCATACTATTGACGATCCATGTTGTCGCAAGAGCGACAAAATATATATTAAATATTAATGTAAGAATGAGGTGTGTGGATGTTGGTATGGTTATTGTTTGCAAATATTTCATATGAATATCTTTCTTCTCTTGATGCAAGCACTAGATTATGGAAAAAAAGGTTATCAAGTTATTCAAAAAAACAAAAACAACAATAAGTCATCACCAATACTATCTACCATTCATTCGTAGGGATGTGTATAAACAATATTTTGTGCCAAGGGAATATGAAGAGTCATGGAAGTTTGCATCCCATCTATTCATATTTTGTTTAGTCATAATATTTTAAACTTTACACATCAAGAAGATGAAAAGATAAATGACTTGACAACCAATTATGATGGTTGATCTTGCTTGTAGTTTTCTTACTGAGTTTTCTATCTGCATTGGTTCCCCTGCATCAATACAAGTGTGTGCATCAACATTTGGTTACACACAACTATGCCCAATTATATGCACCCTACTTATGCCTATGCCTAAATCTAGTTTGCATGGGGATCTAAAAAAGTGAAACTCACTCATATTGTTGGGTCTACACGTGAACACAACACGACTCAAACCACCACTCCTGGAACACATCAAAACTACAATTATCATGTGCACACCTATACTTAGAAAACACTTCAAAGATAAGAATTTATTTAGTGCAGGTCCTCTAATCATACTCAGTCAATATCTAATTCTTTTATGGATCGGGCCCAGTTTATATAAACCAATTTTTTTTTTTTGTCATTCTACAAAGATTCCCAGTAATTTTTTCCAAGTCTCCCCCAAGTTTTTGTTGAGTCCAAGTCAAACTGTAACTCTCCATCCTCGCTGATTTTTGTGATATTGGTTGTATTCATGTGTGCATGTAGTTAGACTATTGGATATATCTCAACTTTATTAGTATGTTCTCTCCGTGTCATTCTAAATTTTGTACTTAAAGACTGTAATTATTGTAGCATGTTATGGTTATCTAAATGCAGTACAAAGTAGAGCATAAGACAATATCTTGTATGTGTAAAATCTCACTGTAACTCCTTGGAAATGAGGAAATTGTAAGCACTCATGTTGTGGTATGTTCAATGTTGCTAGTTATTCATAATGATCACAAAAAATGGAATTGAATGGCTAGAAGTAATGCTTACATCTAAATCGATGTTTACTATTTTCTCTTCAAACATAATTGAGAGATAATCTATGTTATCACCAAGACAAAACAATTATAAGACACTCCTTGAATTTGGACATGTGTGAGTAGTTTTTCTAAATGAATTATAAACATGCCCTTGATAATGATTACTAAAATTGAATCATAGACATCCCAAGTTCTATGCAATAAACAAAATAGTACAAAACAATCTTTCATATTCAAGAGGAGTCTACTCTCAAAACATATAGTAGAATGAACAAGAAAGAAGTTGAAAATTTCATATTCAAGAGGAGTCTGCTCTCAAAAAATATAGTAGAATGAACAAGAAAGAATTTGAAAGTAAAAAATGAAACCATAAATAGGTTCCGGGAAAATACTAGTCCTAGAAAGATAAAAGAATATTTGTGAGTACTTTTTGAAGATTTAATAATTTCAAGGTTTCTACAATATATAACCTATATAAAATCCTAGAAATTTTCAAATCGAAAACAAATGTTTCACAAAATAAGAAATAAAAAGTCACATAGACTCTTGGATGGAAAGAAGTAGAGAAAAAACAAAAATATAGAACAAGGAACTACATTATGTCACTTTACTTCATCTCTTTCAATTTTCCAACTGCAGTAACAAATTTACAATGAAAAATAGAGAACAAGGAACTATGTTATGTCACTACTTCATTTCTTTCAATTTTCCAAGTACAATAACAAATTTACAATGAAAAAGAAGATGAAAAATTCAATTTGACATTTGGAAAAATTTATGATATACAACGTCAGTAAATGGTATACACATTTCCAGAATCCAGTTTTACCTTTCTAGCTAAACAAGTCCCTAGGAATAGGTGTGGAAACAAGGGTTGCATAGTGAGAGGACCTATTTACCTTGTAAGCCATCATAGTTAAGAATCAGAATAAAAAATATATAAAATGGAAACTTCAAAATCTTCTTTAATATATTCATATCATTTGAAGAAGAAAACCCAATTATAAAATCTTGAGGAAATAGACTACTACAATTTGTAGGGATTTCAAAATAAGATGAAACCTTTGGGAAGGCCTTTGTTGAAACATACAAAATATAAGTGGAAGAATCCATTTTCAGTAATTCATGACACCTTAAATGTTAAAAGATAGTCACATTAAGTGGAAATCATAACTATGGAGTGAACCCCATGCAATACAGTAAGCGAATACTATGAAATTGTATGTTGTGGCTTCAATTTTTTTCATTCTATATTTATATTAGTTTTTTTTCATGGTTACGATATGATTCAGTCACAAAATATATACAAAGTTACAAACACAAATGCATGCAAACCTCAGTGAACATGTAGGGAAATTAAAGTGGAAAATAATTTCCAAAAAACCTGACATATTGACATAAAAGAATTAAGAATTTGGATGCAATGTGCATTGCATTGAAAAGAAATAGAATTTATCCTTCAATTTTGTTATCACTCCATAATTTATTTAGGATGAGAAAATGTAATATCCCCAGGTAGAACCCCAACAACAAATGTAATAATGTACTTAAGTTAGTGAGTTGTTTTATACCTTTTTGGCTTGAATTTCCATGGGGTAGTGCACGCATGTACTGTGAAGTAAAAATAAGGATGTAGCACATTCCAGACACCACACGCAACATCTTAAGTGCATGCAATTGTGAGGCCATCGAGCCTTTGTGTATATGATATGTTTTATAGGTTGGTGAGCCAGTTATTATAAGCTAGGATGCTTATGTTTTGATTAGGCTGGAGAGCCTAGATGTTAAAGGCCAGTGTGCCTATTTTTGTACATATCTAATATTTAATATAAAATACATCGCTACGCACAGACCAACCATGACAAGAGAGATGGGGGACTAAACTCCACTAGTTAGGGAAAGGGAAGGGGCTAAGTTAAGGAATATTATATTAATATTTCTTAAATCATAAAGTATGGATAATTATGTTATCCTAAGTGCTAAGTTGGGGGCAAGTGGGCCAAAGTAGCTTCCAACATGACAAGTGTCAGGTTGGGGGCAAGCATACATATTGTTGGACTTAGTTCATTTTGTGGGAACACTCCATCATTCAGACCATCATCTTTCCCCTGATTCATCCATCACTGAGATATACAGTCAATCATCTAGAAGTATTGGCAGCCATTGAGATATCATTTGTATCTTCATGAATTTATCTGAACCCGTATCCAGAGCCTTCTATTGAGTAACTGTTAGCTTGGGAGTAGGATTGAAGAAGCGGGTTGTCAGGCCCGTGGGATATTGAAGAGGCAGGTTTTCAGGCCCGTGAGCAATTCTCTAGGTGAGAGAATTGTTGGGGATTGATTTCCAAAAGGTGTTGAACTATAGATGCAGGGCTCTGAGACTTCCTATCCAGCCTATTGCTGAAGCCCTAGAAGGGAAGTGGGGCAATCGAGGGACTGTTGAGAAGAGAAGGGGCACACTTCCTTGGGTGGGATAGGTATGTGGGGAATGAGGTACTGTAGGCTGTTAGTTGAGTGAGCACCTGAGACAGAGTCTTTCCTATTGTTCATGAGCCTTTAGCCTGTTAGGAACCCCTTTAGCTAGGTGGAGTTTAGTCCCAGATCGAGGGTGACTCATTGTTGAGAGTGATGAACAGTGTGGTCTAAGGCTGGGAGGTTCGTGGAAGGTCTGCACCCAATTGGTGATATTCTCACAAAGATGAGTGTCAATTGTGTGATTAATTTACATGTTGCATTGTTATTCACGTGTTATTTTTATGGGTTTATCCTATGCGTGATTATAGTTGTCTGTATTCTTATGGGTATTGCACATATATGTTGCATGTATATGTTTACTTCTATTTCAGTGTGAATTCATGCATTTACATAGCATATTTGTCTGTTCACGTTTTATATCTATTAAGCTTTCGCAAGAGTTTTGTGTGTGCATATGTTTTAATTGCATGTAGTTAGAAAATTACATGAGACATAACTTAGTTAGGAGGCTAAGTATGTTATAGTGAGTTCCGCAGTGAGAATGGATGTGTTCTTCAGTGTAGCGTGGCCCAACATGAATGGTTGGGGACGTTACAAATTGGTATTTGAGCATGAAAGAGTGTTCAAGAGTAACATGGTCTAGCCTATTGAAGGTTGGGAATGTTACAAAAACGGTTTCAGAGCTAAGTAAAGCTTCTGAGGAGTGGCATGTCCTGGCCGGTGTGAGGTCGGGAATGTTACAAATTGGTATCAGAGCTTCAGTTTTCAACATTGAGCCTGGATGGGCCGAGAAAGTTGAGTTGAATAAAACTTTCACAGAGGTTTTATTTCGAAGTGGCCAAATTTCGAGTTATAGAGCACCTAGCTACAATATGGTACTGAAATTAGGAAAAAGCCCCAATTTCGGTTGGTGAATTCATGCGGAAATGGAGAAATTCGGCCAAGTGGTGAGACATTATTGTTTAATATCTTTTATAGCAAATTTGAACCTAGAATGGGTCGAATTTGAAGTTACTGTGAAGCCGTGACAATTGGAGAGAGATTAGTAAATAAAATTCTCAATTTGGGAATTTATTTTGGGGAAATTCGTTCCAGAATACCAACCCACAACGATCTGTTGTTATAGAGGTTGAGATTATGCTATTGGGGTGAAATTGAATGAATTTCATAGTTGCAAAATGTTTATGGTGAGTTAGGAAAAAACAAATACCCAATTTCTGCAACGAAATTCACGAGGAATCGATGCGCATAAAGATGAATGTGCACAATTGGGTGCACCAAAAATTCATGTGACGCAGTGAAAATATCGGGATAGGTAAAATTTGGCACTGCCCGACAAGGTATTGGCGTGTTGATGCACGCGTTAAATTTTGGTGATGTGTGGAAGAATATGGTGTGAGGGTGCACGCTGAAAATTTTGACGCCGTGCGGAAAAATATTGGTGTGCTGGTGCGCGCACTAAATTTAACATTGCGCAGTGTGCACACACATAGTAATGGTGCACGAGGTGTGCACAATATTACAAAACACAGAGGAGTTGGTTGGCTCATGTGAAAAATGAGTATAAGTTGCCTCACGACAGTGTAATCAATGGTGTGCGCATATTATTGTGCACAGAGGGGGCATATTGTACTTTGGCATGGTGCAATGCATAGAGCGAAATCCATGTGGAATATCAATGCGTGATACAAAAACTGCGCACAATGGATATTGGCGTGCAACGCAAAGGTAGTATGCACAAGTTATTAGCGTGATGGAGAATAAATGCATAGTGGTTATAGGTGTGCGAAAGCACAATTTACCTTGTAATGTTCCTGTGCACGATAAATATGAGTATATCTATAGAGAACATTGGCTAGATTTGGTTTGTTTTGAGGGTTGTTGTTGAATGAATGGAGGAATGGGGATGAATTTTTGACTATGGAGACTGGAATGAACGATGTGATGTTGGAACATTGAACTATCAAGAGGAGAAGGCTAATTAAGGCGATGAGTCCAAGTTTAATAGAAAATTTGCATGGTATTAACAAAAATAGAAACACACAACCACATTAGAGCATTATTTAAAATCAATTCGGAGTTGGATTGAGAAGAAATAAATATAGTTTAAATTGCTAAGCCAAGAGCATTTCAGAGATGAATTTTGGGTTTTATATTCCTCCGATTTAGACAGATGAAAGTGAAATACAAGCCTACAAAAAACACATACTATAAAAGAAAACAAGACACATATCACCACCAGTCAGAGTATTTTCTTAAACAATCTGAAATCTGCTACTGCATTTATATATTCATTTTAATTCCAAAATTACAAAAAGTCTTCCTGCTCAGAGGACAGGTTCCTTTTTCCCTTTTTCTTCCTCAAGATAATATTTTATATATATATATATATATATATATATGAATTATTTGTAGAATTTGAAATGCTCGGACCTCCTCTTATAGCTAAAAATAGAGGTAAGATGCAAAAATGGAATGATTTAAAATAACAGTTACCACCTCTAGGGCCCTTTTCCTC
>ML792298.1:607240-640218 GCA_009831015.1 Picea engelmannii | reverse complement strand
CTTATTGTTTTCTGCATTATTGCTTTCATGAAAGAGTGTTAGTACTGAGTCTCTGTTTGAGAGTAAGGGTCCTGTTCTCTAATTACAAGATAGTTGTTCTCACCCATTGCAATGTTATTTTAAAATGTAATCCAGGATTCTTAGTTCAAACTATAAAGAATTGCAATAGGGAGATCTCTTTCCTGTGATACTATTCAGAGCTTCAGTTCATTTCAGCAAAGTTAGATAGAATGATTTCCTTACTACAACACTAAGTGCTTTTGGAATTGAGCATATATAGTGCGCAGCTATCTTTGAAACAAAAGACTTCCCTGGGTTGATAATTTATGTTTCACTTGGTTGTTTGAAATTAATTAAGCAATTATAGTGACCAACAAGTATTTGGATGGAAAATAAAAAGCAACCAAGAGTATTTTGGCTAGAAAGTTCTTAGATCAGAAATATTCATGCACAGTGATTACAGTGAAGAGCACTTGAAGGTTCAAGAGTCTAGGAGAATGGAAGACTTTCGGGATACACAAGGAAACGTGATACAAGAAGAAAGAAGTTGTTGCAATTACTGTAACAACAAATATTTTATGGCTTGTTGGGATAGCCAAAGGGCGATAATACTTGCATGTTTGCAAGTGTTGTTGATAATGTTGCTACACATGGATGGAAGCAACGTAAAGTTGGAATATTGAATCATAAGGCTGATAAGGAAGCATAAGAGCTCCTATTGTCATCAACTGATCATGTAGCATTAAACTCATTTAATGGAAGCCCTGTAGGTAAGTATCCCTCTTTTGGAAATTATGTTGTATAATTGCCAAAGGGAAATCTAGGTAAGAATTTCCCCAAATTGAATTTTATACTACACTGTATGGTAATGTTTAAGTGCATTGACAAGATTAAGTTACCACTAGGTGTGTTAAAGGCTAGAGGCATATTATAGTTATCAAATCTTTTTATCTTTTGAATGCACACACTGAGATAGTATCATGTCATGTTAATTGGTTATGAGACAATAACCGAAGAAAGGAAAATATAAGAACATCTTATAGGAATGATGCTAAAAAATCTAGTCATGTATGAGACCAGGACAGGGTTGGATATGGAAAGGTATGGTTATAGAAAGGTTATGTGCCACACAACTATGAATGAGCTTCCTACTTTAAATAAAACTTGGATTGCAACCTTTTTGCTAACACTAATAAACACTACAGAATTGTATTCTTGGTGTAGTGTTCAGGTCGAAAAGGAAGGCATCCAAGTAATTGTGAAGACAATGGGAAGTGTGTGGATATGGGTCAAGACATTGGCTAGATTTCCAATTTATGGATGGTGAGATGCATGACTTAGATAAGGCTCATTTTGAAGGTCAATGCAAAGGTGCATTGAGTAATTAGGCATTGAGATTTGCACTCATGCCTAGTAAGTGACAGAGTTGCACTCATACATGATGGAATTGTAAACTTAAATGCATTTTTTCCGAATGAATTTTGTGAGTGCATGTATATATGCTTTTGCATGAAAATAATTATACTAATGTTTGAAATGTTGCTAACTCATGAAGTTGAGAACATTTCAGGAACTGATAAACATTGCAAAAGGGAAGTTGCAAGTGAGGTGGTCATAGCAATAGTGACTGCAGAAAATTTATGTTCAGAAAATTGAAGAAATAAACTTACTGATATTAATTATGAATATGCATATGAATAGAATGATGAGTCATTCTATTTGGTTGAATTGGTTGGTAATTGTGATTGAATTGCTAGGTGCAGGCAATTCTAAGAATCATTGCATAAGGTGATGTGCATGATGAATTATAATATACAGAAAATACTGACAATTTGTTGGTTGTATGCAATATAAATAGAATTTCATATTTGGGAAAAGTCAAATTCCTTATGAAATTAATTTGATTTATAAAATGAAATTTTTATAATGCTCTCTCATGATAATTGCATCTGTATGATGCAGAATGAGATGATAATGATTAAAGTGGGAACTCCTGGAGCCATGGTGCTCTGAGACTTCCTGTTCGGCCTGTACTGGAGACCTAGAAAGGAAGATGAGCAGCCAAGGAGTTGTTGGACAACAAAGGTGCATAGGTTGTACAGGCATGTGGGGAAGAGAGACCGTTGGTTGGAGTGTTGTTGAGGTTTGGTACCTTGGCCTAGACTATGTTGATATTGATTATGGGCCATGGTTATCTTGGGAAGCCATTGTCCTGATGGAGTCATATTGCATGCTTGGAAATGGTATGCTGTTGAGAGTTTATCAGCAGTGAGATATAAGGCTGGGTGGAATGTCATGGATCTACATCCAGTTGTTTCTTTAATGAAGTTTAATTAAAGCAAGTATAAGGAATAATGAGCTGAATTATTTCCTGAACTAACTCTATGGAATAGAGAAATTGACTTCAAGTTGCAGTATGAGTACCAGAATTGGTGATGGAAAGTAGATCACCAGATGGATGACAAGTTTTCAATAGCTAAAGCTTGGAGATGTTAAAGAATTTGAATGGTACATAGTATATGATGCACTGAGGACAGTGCATAAATAAGGAGAGGGGATTGTAATATCCTCAGGTAGAACCCCAACAACAAATGTAAAAATGTACTTAAGCTAGTGAGTTGTTTTATACCTTTTTGTCTTGCATTTCCATGGGGTAGAGTGCACATGTACTGCGCAATAAAAATAAGGATGTTGCACATTCCAGACATCGTGCACAACATCTTAAGTGCACACAATTGTGAGGCTAGCGAGCCTTTGTGTATATCATATGTTTTATAGGCTGGTGAGCCAATTCTTATAATCTAGGATGCTTATGTTTTGATTAGGCCAGAGAGCCTAGATGTTAAAGGCCAGTGTGCCTATTTTTGTACATATCTCATATTTAATATAAAATACATCGTTTCATGCAGACCGACCACAATAAGAGAGATGGGGGACTAAAATCCACTAGTTAGGGAAAGGGAAGGGGCTAAGTTAAGGAATATTATATTAATATTTCTTAAATCATAAAGTATGGATAATTATGTTATCCTAAGTGCTAAGTTGGGGCCAAGTGGGCCAAAGTACTTTCCAACATGACAAGTGTCAATTTTGGGGCATGCATACATATTGCTGGACTTAGTTCATTTTGGGGGAACGCTCCATCATTCAAACCATCATCTTTCCCCTGATTCATCCATAACTGAGATATACAGTCAATCATCCAGGAGTATTGGCATCCATTGAGCTATCATTTGTATCTTCATGACTTTACCTGAACTTGTATCCAAAGCCTTTTGTTGAGTAACTGTTAGCTTGGGAGTGGGATTGAAGAAGCAGGTTGTCAGCCCCGTGGGATATTGAAGAGGCGGGTTGTCAGGCCCATGTGAAATTCTTTGGGTGAGAGAATTGATGGGGATTGATTTCCCAAAGGTGATGAACTACAGCTGCAGGGCTCTGAGACTTCCTATCTGGCCTGTTGTTGAATCCCTGGAAGGGAAGTGGGGTAGCCGAGGGACTATTAAGTAGAGAAGGGGAACACTTCCTTGGATGGGACAAGTATGTGGGGAATGAGGGACTATAGGTTGTTATTTGAGTGAGGACTTGAGACAGAGTCTTTCCTGTTGTTCATGAGCCTTTAGCCTGTTAGGAACTCCTTTACTCTGGTGGAATTTAGTCCCAGATTGAGGGTGACTCACTGTTGAGAGTGATGAATAGTGTGGTGTAAGGCTGGGAGGTTTGTGGAAGGTCTGCACATAGTTGGTGATATTCTCACAAAGATAAGTGTCAATTGCGTGATTAATTTACATGCTACATTTTTATTCACGTGTTATTTTTATGGGTTTATCCTATGCGTGATTATAGTTGTTTGTATGCTTATGGGTATTGCACGTATATGCTGCATGTATATGTTTACTACTATTTCAGTGTGAATTCATGCATTGACATAGCGTATTTATCTGTTCACGTTTTATATATATTAATCTTCCACAAGAGTTTTGTGTGTGCATATGTTTTAATTGCATGCAATTAGAAAATTATATGAGACATAACTTAGTTAGGATGCTAAGTATGTTACAGTACGTTCTGCACAGAGAACATATGTGTTCTTCGATGTAGCGTGGCCCAGAATGAATGGTCGGGGACGTTACAAATTGGTATCTGAGCATGAAATAGTGTTCATGAGTAGCATGGTCTAGCTTGTTGAAGGCTGGAAATGTTACAAAGACGGTTTCAGAGCTACGTAAAGCTTCTCAGGAGTGGCATGTCATGATCGGTGTGAGGTCGGGGATGTTACAGAAAATAAACCCATAGGTAACCACAAACCAACTTTAGAAACTG
Organism: Picea engelmannii; assembly: GCA_009831015.1. NCBI lineage: Eukaryota > Viridiplantae > Streptophyta > Pinopsida > Pinales > Pinaceae > Picea > Picea engelmannii. Next base: position 635,898 of record ML792298.1, on the reverse strand, counting down.
GAATCTAACACTTCTAGTCTTAGAGAGGGCTCTCTCCCAAATCAATGACTAAAAGGAATGATTTGATTTTTGTTTCTTGAGGTTAGGTCCTGGGATTATGAATAAATTTTTGGATGGGATTTGATGTTTAAGCCTGTGAGAAATACTTTGGGCATGGAGTCAAAAGGTTGAAGCTTATGAATTGTGGGTAATCTATCAATTAATGGGAAAATACTTCTAAGGAAAGATAGACTCTAACTGTGTGTTGGTTTAATTTAAATGTCGTTGTAGCAGAAAGGACGAAAACAAAACATAAATCAACACTTTAAGAAATTAGATTTTGAAATTTCGTAAAGTGTTTTAGTAGAAGAAAACACCATGTGACAGAGCATCAACATGATGAATTTTGAAACAAAATTTTAATTGAATATCATTCAGATATGGAAAGAGAGAAATAAACTGAAAGAAGAACATACACTAAAGTGGACATGCTACACAGTCACTGACACATGAATCTTTGAAGCAAGACTAGATCCCATAAGCCTTGGATCATCCAACTTTATTAATTCTCCAGGAAAATATTACAGTGAAAAGACTCTCAGAATACTCAATTCATCAAACTTTCTCCCACCCTTTGTACATTATGTGTTACAATATTTATAAAAAACAATGAAATTATATTTGAAACTGATTTACAAAAATAGAGAAAAGTAGTTCAGAAAATGAGGATCCTTGAGATATTTCAGCATCTTTATCCTTATATTCACCCCTTTGACCTTGGTAGTGTCTTAATATGATTAGATGATGTTTGGACCCATACTACGTTGATAGTTGGATGGTCATTTACTAGGACTTGGAAAATTACATTTAGTTTTACCCAATATTACTATTTCATTCCACTGTAATTTAGAAGGAATATCACAATCCATCATTTCTTTTATTAAAATTTCCAAATCGATGCCAAAATGTTTTCTATTGTTTTCTTCACTGCGTAGAAATTGGGATGTCTGTGATTCAAGTTCAATAATCATTGAGACTGGTTTCAATATTGCAGTTGAAACAAATTCATTGCCTAATTTCAATATTGTAGTTGAAACAGAGTCGGTTGAAACACAGTCATTGCTCCGCTTGGTGAGATTGATTTCAATATTGCAGTTGAAACATAGCCTCAGAAAAGGATGTAAAATTTATTCTTTGATGACCTTAAATGATGGATATCTTTCATCCTTAGAGAAATATCGAGTTCTTTCAGAATTTGTTGATGTTTTTCCTAATGAGTTGTTTGGTCTACCTCCAAAGCGTGAGTTTGACTTTTCCATTGAATTAAAGCTTGGTACTGAACCAATATCTAGAGCTCCTTACCAGATGTTTGTGCCTGAAATTAGAGAGTTACAGGTGCAAATTCAATAATTATTAGATCAAGGTATTATTAGACCCAATGTTTCACCTTAGGGAGCTCCAGTGATATTTGTTAAGAAGAAGGATGGATCTCTTCAACTTTGTACTAATTATAGACAGTTGAATTGAGTAACTATTAGAAATAAATGTCCTTTACCTCACATTGATGATTTATTTGATCAAATGAATGGATCCTTAGTGTTTTCCAAGATTTATATTCTATCTGGGTATCACCATCTTAGAGTTAAGGAAGAAGATATTCCTAAAACTTCTCTTTGAACTCGTTTTGGTCATTACGAGTTTGTGGTGGTTCCTTTTGGGTTATCTAACCCTACATGTGTATTTATGAGCCTGATGAATGGTGTATTTTGTAGGCACTTGGACACGTTTGTGCAAGTGTTCCTTGATTATATCTTAATTTATTCCAATGCTCTAGAAGCGCATGAGGAGCACTTAATATTGGTTTTTCAATGCTTGAGAGAAAATAAGCTCTATGCCAAAATGTCCAAATGTTCTTTCTTCCAATCAGAAATACATTATCTTGGACATATTATTTCTAGTGAAAGCATAGTTGTAGACCCATCAAAGATAGATGCAATTTCAGAATGGCCAACACCCTCTAATGTACATGAAGTGCGTAGTTTCATGGGTATGACAGGGTACTATATAAGATTCGTGGAGGGATTTTATAAAATATATAACCCAATTACTTCTTTTATGAGGAAGGGCGCAAAGTTTAATTGGACAAATGAGTGTGATCAAGGTTTTTCCAAACTCAACCAATGTTTGAATTCATCTCCAATACTAAGGGTACCAGATATGGATAGGCCATTTATAGTATGCACTGATGCATACAAGGAGGGATTGGGTGCAGTACTATCTCAATATGGAAGAGTGATTTCTTATGCCTATCATAAAGTAAGGTTTCATGAAGAAATCTATGCAACTCATGATTTGGAAGTAGCAACCATAGTTCATGCTTTGTGGATTTGGATTCATTATTTGTTGGGTAGTAAATTTGAATTAAAGACAAATCATAGAGGATTGTAACATATATTTTCTCAAAGTGATCTTAATGCTAGACAAAGAAAATGGTTATATCTCTTAAGTGAGTATGATTTTGACATAAATTACATCAAGGGTAATTTAATAGAGTGGTTGATACACTCAATCGAAGACCACACATATTTTATGTCATTTCTTTGAAGGTTGATTTGTGAGAATGAATCTTAAGGGATCAAGATGAATACGATTGGTGTAAGGAAGTTAGAGTTGTCCTTGGAGAGAAAAATAATTACCCAGGAAATATGGAGGGGTGTTATTGTGATGGAGATGGTATGGTGAGATTCATGAAGAGAATTGTAGTTCATGATAGAGATGGGTTACATGAGATGATTCTGAAAGAAGCTCATCGTTTTTTTTATATGGCTCATCATGGCATAAAAAATATGTATGCATATATAAAGAAAACCTTCTTTTGGAGTGTCATTTGGAAGGATGTAGCTATTTTTGTTGCAAAATGTTTGGAGTGCCAGCTAGTTAAGGTAGAGCATGGTCATCCAGAAGGGTTGTTGCAACCACACACCATTCCAGAATCCAAGTGGGAGGACATATCTATGGATTTTGTTGTTGACTTACCTGAAACAGTTAGGAGACATAACTCAATTTTGGTAGTAGTTGACAAACTCACAAAAAGTGCTCATTTTATACCTGTAAGAGATACCTATAAAGTGTCTAAGATAGAACAATAATTTATCAAGCAGATTGTTATACTTCGTGTTTTTCCTAAGAAAATCATATCGGATAGGGAAAATGTCTTCACATGAATATTTTGGACTAGATTTCATGCAACCCTTAAAACCCAGATAAACTTTAGTATGACTTATCATCCAGAAAGAGATGGTCAAACTAAGAGAGTGAATCAAGTTTTTAGATGATATGCGTCGGATGTATGTGATGGATCAAAAAAATAAGTGGGAATATTATCTTCCTTTAGTGAAATTTTCCTATAAAAATAATTATCACCGCTCTCTTGGTATGGCCCCTTATGAGTTATTATATGGAATACCTTGTACAACACTCCTTAGTTGGGATAGGTTAGATGACATAATCTTGGTAGGATTGAAATTTTTCAAGAAATGGAGGAACAGGTATCTCATATAAGGAAAATAATGAGGGACGCACATTATAGACATAAGAGTTATGATTATATGCATAGACATGATCATAGTGATGAAGTGGGGGGATTTGTTTTCCTTCATGTAAAATCTTGGAAAAGATATATTAGATGTGGGAAAGGTTCCAAAGTATCTCGTATATTTGTTGGCCCTTTCGAGATCTTAGAAAAGATTGGACCTGTGGCATATCGTCTTGCTCTGCTAGAAGTTCTTAGTTGTATGCATGATGTATTTCATGTTTTAGTATTGCATAAATATGTGCATGATCCTTATCATATTTTAGATTGTCATCATTTGTAGGTAAAAGATGAGGGGCCTCTGAAGTAAAAACCAATTTCTATACTGGACCATCGTACCCGATAACTTAAGCGTCACATTGTGGAAAACGTAAAGGTCCAATGTGACCTATACAACCATAGTGCTACTACATGGGAGGATGCATCTACTATGTGTTTGGAATTTCCCTTTTTGTTTAATTAAACTTTGGGCCAAGTTTAGGCCAAGAGGGCGAGTATGTAGTGTCCCATCTTGGCTAATATAGTTTTTTTTATACCCAAATAGGTTGATTTTGATGGTTTATGTATGTTAGAATTATATACTATGAACCTGGTCTATCCTGGCTAATACAATTTTGTGACACCTGAAGGGGGTGATTTTGATGCTTTATGTATGTAACATCTCACTGTTTCGAGAACATGTTATTGACTATTCTTTGAGGACACTTGCGTTCAAGTGATCCAGTTTTAGTATATGGTTGTTTTTTTTGCTTATGAATTCTTAGGATGATGTTGATGGATTATGATTTATGTGATTTTGATATCTATGTATTGACATATTCTATTGATCAGTTTCCCCTAAGTGTGCAGGACACTTGAAGGATTAAGGATGCCGATGGAATCAATGGACCTCCTTAGACTCCAGATTGAGTTAGGGAGTGGATTGTGTTGGTTTGAGTATTTCATTTATTCATATGTGACATATGATCGATTATATCATGATGTTGTTTATGGATCATTGACAGTGTTTCATTGATGGATGTAGGCTGATGATTTCTTGCTAATCTAATTCACATAAGGAGTAAAGGGGCCATGCACAGAAACCATATATTAAGGCAGAGGTGTGGAAACATCCCTGTCACAACCTACTAGCACTACCATCATGGCTTGAAATGTAGGTTAATGATTACCTAGATTGAGATATCTGTGATGACGTTCGAGCAGATTGAGATAGTCGTTCATGAATATTTCTAAGGGGCACACAATAAGGCAGAGTACTTATTCCTTAGAAGCCCTTAGTCTCTCACAAGGTTACCTAAATGGAGTATTGAGTCCAAGGGTTGGACAACTACCAAAACCATTCAAGGGCGAGTGGACCCTTGGAGCATAGAGTGCGTCTTGAAGGGAAGGTCACATAATTAAAATTTGAATCAAAGGCAAGTGGCACCCTTAGAGAATGGAGTGCATCTTGAAGGGAACGTCGGATAAATAAATTTGAGCCAATGAACCTAGGTGGACTAGAAAACCTTGAGCGATTTGGTTTTTACATATTGTAAAATATTTAAACATTGTCGGATTTAATTAATTAATTAAGGATTGGAATTATTAATTTTAAACCCCCAAGTGCAATTCTAATCCTATTTGAATTTAATCCTAAGTATAAATCTTAGTGAGATTACTAAAACTAAATTGCAAATTAGATAAAATAGGAAAAAGGGTAAATCAATTTAAGAAATTAAGAGATATGAAATAAATCCAAAGAATTAATACAATACACATGTGTGCAGAAAATACCAAATTAGAATTTAAAATAAGAAAGGAATAAAGCATAAAAGAATTTGTAAGCATAGAAAGGTATCTAGAGTCTAGTTAACACTAGTCTAACTAGAGAACAATCATATTTTATCTCAACTCAGTTTTAGAAAGGTGTCAGTAATTAATTGGAAATAAAGGGAATAAAGGGACAACTAGGAGTGATTTTAGGAGTTCTTTTAGGATGGGTGAGGGAAATTGAATTTTAATTAAAATAAATTGTGGATTTACTTGTGCAACTAAGAGAAAGGGTGACAAGTGTATGGGGGGATAATTCCTAATTAATTATTTAAAAAAGTGAATTAAATGTGAAAATGGAAAGGTGTCACTAAGAAAATTCTATAAAACAAAGGGCTAAGTTAAGAGATGGATCACACTGGTTATGAGTAATGTAATGTTGCAGAAATTTGGACTGATTTTTCTTGTGATTTGGGATACCTAGCTTGAGAGAGAGTGGTGGCTCTACCTTGCCAAGCAAGCTGAGAGCTAGAGGATTATGGTTGTTTGTGTGTGGCCCATTTGAGGCTAGGGGGGCTAAGGGGGAAGAAGAGTACCCCTAGCGTTGGTTGGGAGGTACCAAGGAAGTCTCAATGGTTAGCAAGTGAATGAAGGAAGGGGATGCCAGTCACCAATGATCGTCATCAAGCCTATATTCATCGGTCACGATATTTTCATTTTGAGTTTGCATTGTATTAAGTTTTTAATGTATATATGTTTTTAGAATTATTGATAGTGGAAATGGATTTCGGATATTGGACTGACAAGTTTCCTTGATGATTATGTATTGTAAAGGAATTTCTAACGATTCTAAAATTTTAACCCAACTAAATCTTGATTTCTTATTCATTGTTTTCCCTTCTTCAATTTGGGGGTAATCTCTATGTTTTTCTATAAGAGTTTATTGTGCTTGTACTTCATAACTCACCCAACACCTCTACACCCTTATTTTTCCTTGAACAATTTGATTTTTCTACGAATTTCCCAACAACTGGTTTCTCTTCTTTTTTATCAAGAAACCTCCCAATGCTTTAACTCAGAAAAGAAAACCCTACCTTTTCTTGGTATTCCCAAGAATATCACATCTTGGTGCAAATCACTTATTACTAATATTTTCACCTTGGAAGGTAAAATCTTGGAATTCCCACATCATTAGTGATCTATTCCTTTACAAATATATATAAAAAGAATATACTTTCCAATTCCTGTAATTCACTAAGATGCATTTTTACTGTAAACTTATCACTTCTTGCAAAATTAATAATATCACATTTATTCCTGTGACATGAAACTTATATCATAGTGTGACAAGCTAGCAAGGAATGTGGTGTTAATGGATATCAATGCCCTTGTTATCCCAAATTAGAGTCCTTTTTTGACATTCTTATTACTCAACTCTTCTAGAACTTCGTATTCTCACCACTCAACTCTTCTGGAACTTCGTATTCTCACCACTCAACTATTATGGAACTAGAACTTCGTAATGTTATAGGTAATGTAGAGAGAGGTGTTTATGTAGTTAAAACAATTCCAAGGAAAAGTTTTGGAATTATGGAACTAGAACTTCGTAATGTTATAGGTAATGTAGAGAGAGGTGTTTATGTAGTTAAAACAATTCCAAGGAAAAGTTTTGGAACTTATAGAACTGGAATTGGTACTTTGTAATGCTAGTCTACGGTATATAGAGGTACTGTAGAGAGTGGTACTTTGTAATTCACTTTCACCCAACAACTCTTTCAAGAAACTTATCCCTGGGTTTTTCCTTAAAAGGGGAATGTGTTTTTCCATAAGAAATTGCTCTGTCATTTTTCTCTTGCACAAATTCTCCCAATAATTTGTTTTCTCTGTGTGTTTTTGTTCCTTGATTTCCTCTGCGATTTCAGTTATACCCTCAACGAATTTACTAGGAGTAACCTCTACGATTTCAGTTATACCCTCCGTGAATTTACCAGAAGTAATATCTGTGATTTTTGCACTTAAATATGCCCTCTGTGTTTGGAGGGAAACACCTTGTGTCTTACTTGTTTTATCTGCATTGATACTAGTGCATTCGCTGCCTCAGATTCATTGCCTCGGATTTATTTATTGCCTCAAATTTATTTCCTTTTGTGTGGAGACACCTGTACCTGTGACCCTTGCTTTTTCCAATGAATAATACAATCTGAAAGTTAACACCCTAGATAACCATTGACCGATGTGCAATGGCGAGATTTGGATAAAAAATAAGATAGGTATTAATAAGTCAACCACAAATCTCTGCATGCCAGAGGCGTGTGATTGAAGGCCCCTCTAGTGTAATGCTAATAATATATATAAGTTTATCTCTTCTAAAATTTGTCTTAGTTGTGCGATTCTTAGTTTCTCTGTCACCATTAAGTTCGTGCCACCTACTATGATATTGTTGATAGCATCTAAATTATAACTTCTGACATTGCTCTCATTTAATTACCATGAATATTCTAGCTCATCCAACCAACAAATAAGTTCCAGTGGGCTGCAACCATCATAATTTGTGATCAAAGTGGGAAGGATGGTAACCTTAACTCATGGGGTTGTTAATTTGCTTGCGATTAGATTCTAAGGGTCGATTGAAACCTATATTCTTTTTCATGTGAAGACCATTTTTGGCTAGTTTTTGAACTTCAGTTAATAGTTCTCCACATGATAAAATAATAGCCATCACGATTCATATTTCTAATTATGTATCATTCCTTATTGATGTATTAGTAAGAAAGGTGGGTGGATTTTATTTATATTGATTCATCTAGACACCAAGGTTCTTATTTCTATTAGGTATTATTCTTATATGCTTTAATAAGAAAGGTGGGTGGTTTTTATTAATAATGATTGATGTTGATTAGTTAAGAGTTGTCATGAAAAAAAAGATTGTTAATGTTTTTGATTGGTTAAGAGTTTTCTTGGAGGATTTTTGATTAGCTAAGAGTGATTGGATAAGAATTTTTCCTTAACATAAGGATTGATGGATTTATTATGAATGATTGAGAATTTATAATCTTTTTTGTTGTTTAAAAATAAGTTGATTACTCTCAAGCTTTTAGAATAATGATTGACATATGATTGATTAGGCATGTATAATTTATTGTGCAATGAATAAAAATAATGATTACTCTTACGCCTTTAATTAAGTTGACCTATGATTGTCTAAAAATTTGTTTACTCTTGCACATTTATACAAGGTTGATTTAGGAATTTTTTAGTAATCAATCTACTCTTGCTCCTCTAAGAATGTTAATGAATAAATGATTGAGCAATTGATTTCCCTTGCGCCATGGATTACGTTGATGATTAAGTAATATGATTGATTTGCGCTATGGACTGATGATGATGGATAATGATTACGCTTTTAGATTACTCGTGCGCATTGTGATAATGTTGATGTATGATTTCCTAAGTGATTAAATTAATTGGGCGCATTGAATAATGTTGATTTATGTTTAATTCAGTATTTAGATCACATGTGCACCTTGAAAAGAATGTTGACTTATTGATTAATCGTGCACCTTGAAATAAGATAGATTTTTTCTTTTACGCCATGAAAATAAAATAAGGTTGATTTCACTTGTGCCTTAACTTATGTTGTTATATGATTTATTTAGTAATTAAATTCTCTTGCGCCATGAACAATAATGATGTTGATTTATTGGGATAGTTGTTTTTCGACTTGATTGTGTTAGTGGGATGTAGACACCTCTTTGTTCCTCAGAACAATAGCCAACGTTGAGACCTTAAATGGTCAAAATCAATTGGATGAATCATGGGCTTGATCATTTCTTATGTATCCTGGAGGTCCTAACCTTGTAGGGTAGGTTGGGAAAGTAGTGAATTTAATATTCAGTATCTGGTTGATCAATGTTTACAATTTACTTCAATTGATTGTGATGTGAAGAACTGCGTCGCTATTTATGTTTATGTGTTGGTCAGGTGTCACTATCATTTATGTTGATGCATTGGTTGCGTTGTTATTAATTACAATGATGAGTCACTTGTAATTATTTTAATTATGATTTCATTGACTATGCACTGCTATGAATTGTGTGTGGACGTTACTTTTCCTAATGCTTTAAAAAAAATATGTACCTATTGTGCTTCGCTTTTCCTATTCGTAATGGAGGGTTCATTACAATGTATGTTATAATTATATATTATGGACTTGGTGGGGTCACTTGACATGTGAAAAAAAAATATATATATGCCTATATTATATATATGAATGTGTCTCGTCTTATGAATGGTATTATATTTGATTATGTATATCAGATCAATTTCAGTTAAGAATATGTTTATGTATGCTTCTTTTTCCTGCATCTAGTTAATGATATGGATTAGCACATATGTTTTTGATATGGATGACCATTATTATGTGTAACACATAGATGATGTGATTTATGTAAAGATTCATGATTTACATGTTTATGTACACTTAACCTTGTAATGAGAAGGAATTGGAAGGGAACTTAGTTACTGCTAACAAGGACACATAGATCAAAAATGATTGTGTAGGTCATGTATACATTGGGTAAAATGTGTTTAATTTAATTGATTATGAATTTTATTTGATTATCTTAATCTTTAAGGATATGGTGTGTGCGGGTGTAGGAAATCAATACCTTTCCAATAACACCATCAAATGGTAAGAGCTCACAACCAACACCTGGAAGTGAAACATGGAGTTTCAAGAATAATAGATCAAGATCCATAGAATTTAGGGCCTGGAGTCATAAATCCATGGAAGATCAATATGCAGAGTCTTGGATCTATGGTACAGATAAGGTCATGGAGTCATGAATATACTAGGGCATGGAGTCCTAGTTATAAGGAAAGGACATGAAGTCTTATTGATTCTAGAGGGAGCATAATAGGGGTGTGGAATCCATGGTCTCCAGCAGAGAATACACCACTCAAGCACACCAATCAACCAAGTGAGAAAAATTAAGTTAAAACTTAAAATAATTTAGTTTCAAATTACCCACTTTAAAGGGATTTTAAATAAACAAATAATATTTTAATAAAAGGGGGAAATTACTTATTTAAAAAAATAATAATAAATGGAAAATAATATAAGAAGACATGATGAATATTATAGTAATTTAGGTAATTTAATTAATAAGAAAATTATGGGAGTGCCACCTCAAAAGGAAGGTGATGAATAATAAGCATTTTTGGGAATTAGATAAGTATTGGAATTTTGCATGAGGGTGAGGTGTCACCCCACTTAAAACCAATAAATAAAGAAGGACCCCCATGGCGAGGGGTGTGACCTGGAGACTACCCAGATGTTGCTGGAATGGCTTTGGAAATTCTAATTTAGTTATCTAGGTAGTCTTTCTCGGGTTGAGGGTGATCTGAGTGGTGTTTGGAGTAAGAATTTCCTATATATCATCTATTTTTGCATTTAGGTGGGGTTTGTGATCTCTTTAGCTCAGGGGTTCCGGTGGTGTTTGGAGTAAGAATTTCCTATATATCATCTATTTTTTCATTCAGGTGGGGTTTGTGATCTCTTTAGCTCAGGGGTTCCAGGGGGCGAATTTATCCTTGGATAAGGTTGGGTGGAAAAATAAGGTGGTATTTGGGAGGTTGCAAGGAAGATATGGAAGAGGGAAGAGCAATTGGTATCAAGTAAAATTTCCATTTTTTCATATGAAATTAATTTACGCATTGATTAAATTCTTGCTGAAAAACATTCTTGGTTCTTACTAATTAAATGCCCTACCATAATTATGTTTATTTATCAGTATTTATCATGTTTTATTATGAGTTCACATAGAAGAGGATTTAATGACTTGGATCAGTTGCAGATGTATTTTATTTTGTAGGTAGCTTAACCAATTATATGGCAACCATGAGGGTAAATCTATTTGCAGGAATTTAAAACTAGAAGTAGCTGAGGTAGTTGTGTTATTTCTGCTCATAATGGTAACTATGTCCTTAAAATGCCACACTTGTTTTATGTAGTTTACTTTTTTTATCATGAATTGGAATTCATTTCTATAGATTAGAAATGCAATAATTTGTGTAATTTAATTCATGGAATTTATAGAATAGATTTCTTAGTTTATCTATTTGGTTGATTTGAAATTCGAGTTTTTGGGGTATCTTTGTTGTGAACCAACACAACTTCTAGGGGTATCTGTTCTGTTTGAGCCTGGAAACCCCATTTTGATTCCAAATAATGTGTCGGTTCAGGTTGATTTTGTGATCTGGACTATTTTTCATAAGTGCACACAACATTGTGGGGGAAAAACATTCTTCTTGAAACATTGAATCATTGTTTTCCTATGTTTTGATTAAATTATCACAAGGTAATTCATCATATGGTTGTAGGTTTTTTCATAAAACTCTTATTTTAAAGGATGCATTCCATGTGTTTGACATAATCCATAGGAGAGACAATGTTTAGAAAGTTCAACTTCATGTAAATCAAAGAATCGAAATTTTGAGTAGTTATGTTATGAATTTGATTAACGTCTGGGGGTAGCCATGCCATTTGTACCTGGAATCCAAAATTTGATTACAGAAAAATAGCTTTCCTAACTTGAATTTGTGATCTGGGTGATTTTTCCAACCTCACCTTCATCCTTTGGGTTGTGTTATGTGGCCTGAATTTGGAAAACACTTAGTTACTACAAGTTTCACTATTATTATGTGATAGAATGCAAAGGAATAATTAATCCATGGATGTAAATTCTTTTCCAAATTTCTCATTGTCTCTAAACCTTTAATGAGTGAAAACTATTTGATTTAATGTGTCAACGAGTTGTAGATATTATGTAGGCCAAGTGTTTGATTAAAGGCCTCAATAGTTGTATCTTTAATGTTACTTTATTTGTACTTGATTTAGAAATATGGTGTATATCAATGAGTTGTATATATTTTGTAGGCTAAGTGTTTGATTAAAGGCCTCAATGGTTGTAGCTTTACTGTTAGTTTAATTGTACTTGATTTAGAAATATGGTATATATATAAGTATGTGGTGTTAAAGTTAACTACTTTAGTATTTTGCTTTTGGTTTCCATCATGATTATTTAAGACATAATCATAGTATTTACCTATAATAAATTAAATGGCATTCAAACTCATGGTTGCATCTTAACATGTACATGCATGATGAAATGAATATATATTCATGATTAACTTGAATGGATATGATAATTTCTTTACAATAGGTTTTACATGCGTGTAGTTGCATAAACATGTAAACATGGATATGGGTAGTAATAGTTCTTAAGCTTAAAAATAACTATTAGTTGTTGAGATTTCATGGCCTTTACATTGTAGCAAATTGAATTAAAAAACACATGGATGGTTACATGAGGAAATTTTAATATAATTAGCAACATTATATGGTAGGAAATTTTAATATAATTAGCAACATTATATGGTAGGAAATTTTAATATAATTAGCAACATTATATGGTAGGAAATTTTAATATAATTAGCAACATTATATGGTAGGAATTGTTTCCTTGTTTATGGTTTATATGTATGAGTGGTTTATATAAAGATGAAGGGGGATGGTCCTTTTTGATTTATCTCTTATGTTATATACCAAATTCACATAATGGTATGAATGTAATGTATATATCTATTAACCATTCAAGATTCGGGGTGTTATGTTTATCATGCAACTTATGGGATCATAATTACTTAAAAAAAAAATTCCTATGATGAGTTTAGCTTCTTTATGTGAGGTTGGTAGGTAAGGTTGGACCTTACAGATATGGACACCAAGGATAAAAAACTTATTATAAGGAGTAAAAAAATCCAAATATGATCCAAATAAGACATCAAATGATTGGTTGATCAGTAGATCGAGGCACTGGGGATCATAGAATACTAATGTAAGAAATAAATTAAAGAGAAAGATAGTCCCATCCAACCATGACACTGGACCAATGAGCATCGCAAAAATTTATAAGAGTTTAAAATAAAGAGAACACTCCGATCCAGTTTAACTAGCCCACTGGGAAAACCCTTGAGGCTAAGTTTTATTCTTTAGATTTTTTAATATTTTATATTTTAAATAAGTTTTCTATTAAAGAAATCAATAATTAAAACTTTTCAAAGAGTAAGTAACAAAAATTTGAAATCAAAACAAAAAAAACAAAATCTTTAAGGGACCCATTACTACTTATTAAAAACCAAAAAATAATGGGGGGTTATTGAGGCTCAAAAAGAGGTTATCCTTTGATCTTAGGTAGACCATGGTTGGCCACATTTCATGACTATATTGGCTGAAAATATAGAAATACAATTATCTCCCACAAGAATTTTTCCAAGAGACTCACCCTATATCCTCCTACCAAGAGACTCACCCTATATCCCCCTGGAAAGCCTAGAATAGATCAATAAATATATATATATGGGTAGGGAATGAGTATAGTGATGACGAGTTTGTACAAAATCCTCTTGCATTTAATCAAGCACTCTCTTTCGAGGAATAAACTAAGGATTATGCAATTAGTAACTTCATAAGAAATCCGATAAGTGACTAAATTATAGAACTGCAATTGGTATAGGGTTTAGGGTTTTTCAGTCGCACTGCACTGCATTGCCACAACTCTTGCCCCGCTGGGGCTCATGTCTCGAAAGGAAGGAGCCACCATGGATGGAAGCTCTAGAGAAGGTTTAAAACGACCGACCTTTGAGCCCCCACCAGATCTGCGCTCAAAACTTCTGGCGGAAGGAACCTTCAAGGATCGAGAGATGGATATTGATCCATAGAACGCGACTATCCTGGCTATAGCGTCAACTCCATGGATGCTAGGAAAATGCATCCCACAAGCGCCACAGGCCCTGAAATACATCATTAGCTCACCACGTGTAGAAGAACAAAAGAAATATATGAGAGACTACACCCTAGTAGGAAAATTCCTAGGGCTTTGGCCTTCAGAGCGTGATCTGATCAAATGGATACAATATTGGTGGAAGCCAAGAGGACACTATGAGCTACAACTAGGTTCCAAGGGTTTCTTCACAATCATATTGCACAACCTCGAGGACTGCAATTGCATCTTTGATGGAGGGCCTTATTTCTATAACTCAGCAGGACTCTTCTTAAGATTCTGGACCGAGAAGTTCAGCCATGAAAAGGAAGATTTTTACCATGCACCTGTATGGATTAGACTGTACTCTCTCCCCCAGGAATTCTGGTTGGAAGAGGTCTTAGCCGGTATAGGTAATAACATCAGAATATATGTGAAGTATTCAGAAGCCACCAAGCAAAGGCGTTATACCTCTTATGTGTGCATCTGCATGTACCTGAACATAGCCAAGCCGCTACCAGGATCCATAATCCTTGAATATCATGACGAGGATTGGACCCAAACCATCGACTACGAACACATACCGTTCGGATGCAAGAAATGCCACAAACACAGTCATCTCTTTAGAGAGTGCCCCCTCAATGTTGCTCACAAAGAAGGGAATCCAAAAAGAGGCAAAGACAAGGACAACTTTGCTCAACCAGCAGGAAAAATAAGACAAGGAGGACGAAAGCAGCTAGCCCAAGTAAGTAAGGATCCTTCCACTAGTAATAAATATGCAATACTACAAGATCAACCAAAGAATCCCTCAACCCTCATAAATCCCAATGAGCCCCATGCGGACAATCCTCCCCAATCCATGAGCCAAGGGGAAGAACGATCATCCCAGGGGAAGGAATCAGATCACCCCTCCCTAGACACTGGGGGGGACCAACAAGACTTTATGGAGACAGAGGACGGTGACGTTGAAATGGAGCTAGAAGAGCAAGAACTAGCTGGGGTGGATCTGGAGCACCTCGAACATGCCTACAGGCATAAGAAATTATACACCATACCTAGGGATCAATTACGGAAGGTGCACAAGGTATTTCTTAACTCATCCACTGGATCCACAGGTCGATCCAGCAAGGGCTTGGGAATACAGGGCAGTCAGTCAAAGACTCAGAGAAAAACTCAGAAAAATGAAAAGAAAAGAGGTAGGAAGTCCACCAACAAGATTATACAAGAAATAGGCCACTTCATGGTAAACTCAGGGAAAATCCACCTTATCCCCACCCCCCCATCATCATGAAGATTATCTCATGGAATATCAGAGGCCTCAATGGACGTAGCAAGCAAAAAATGCTACGAGATCTGATCTTTGCGGAAAAACCAGACATAGTATTATTATAGGAAACAAAGTGTACAACCGAAGACATTGATAGGCTACTCCCCTACTATTGGAAGCAAGGGGAAGCAACTTCAACTGCATCCATAGGCACATCTGGAGGACTGGCCATCATCTAGAACACCAACTCATTGTTGCTAGA
Source organism: Picea engelmannii (assembly GCA_009831015.1). Taxonomy (NCBI): domain Eukaryota; kingdom Viridiplantae; phylum Streptophyta; class Pinopsida; order Pinales; family Pinaceae; genus Picea; species Picea engelmannii. The sequence continues at coordinate 620,227 of ML792298.1, read as the reverse complement.
AAATTTTGTCACTACCAAGTGGTCCATCACTGTAGACTATAGGCTTATTGGTTCTAATAAGCCGGGACACCTAACCAATGTCTACGGCCCGACCAACCCAAGGGATAAGCAAGCCTTTCTCAGGAACTTGGAATACATATCCAATCTAACTAGGCATAATAGATGGATTGTTGGTGGAGATTATAATCTCATACGCAGTCTGGAGGAAAAAAAAATGGGGGATCAAGACGCTTGGATCAGGATTCCAGTGACTTCAACACCCTCATAGACAACCTCAACCTTATTGACCTGGAAGCCATCAATGGCAATTATACTTGGACAAATAGAAGAACCGGATCACACCAAATTGCCTCCAAACTAGATCGATTCCTCATCTCTGAATCCCTTATTCTGGAAGGAACAGCTCTGGAAGCTAGTATTTTGAATATCCCCGGCTCAGATCACTAGCCTATCCAGCTATGGTTGGATGTGCCAGCCACTCCAAGGAAGAAACCCTTCAGGTTTGAACAGTTTTGGCTCAACCATCCAGATTTCCAAGCAAAGATCCAGGATTGGTGGAGGGAGGCAGAGGTCCCCCGCGGCTCCAAGATGTACAGATTTTAGCAAAAGTTAAAGAACCTCAAACAAATTCTCAAACTCTGGAACAAGAAAACCTTTGGCAACATCTTCGACTCCCAAAAGCAGCTATCAGAACAAATGGGCAAGATTCAAAATCAGATCTGGATGCAAGGGTTAACGAATGAGCTTAAAGCCCAAGAAGCAAAAGTAAATCAACAACTGGAGGCCAGAAAAGGACAAGAAGAGATTTTATGGAAACAGAAATCACGCATCCAATGGCTCAAGGAGGCGGACCGAAACACCAAATTTTTTCATAGAACTGTCATCCACAGACGTCATACTAATAGAATTACACATTTAACCTCCACCAATGGGGAGCCCATTCATTCCCATGAAGACTTGGAGATGACACTGATCGACTATTACAAGGATCTCCTCACGGAACCATTCCCGGATAGATCTGAGGCCATAGTTAAGGTCACGCAACATGTGCCCTCCCTTGTCACCTCGGAGAAAAACTCAGCCCTGCTCCAGCCCATTACAATTGAAGAGGTGGATCAAGCACTTCAGGACACCCCCAAATGCAAGGCACCTGGACCCGATGGCCTCACTAGCGATTTTTTCCACCATTGTTGGTCGTTGATCAGGGTAGAAGTATGGGAAATTATTGGAGACTCCCAATCCACAGGACAAGTCCTTCAGGCTCTCAATGTAACTTTCCTCACCCTCATCCCCAAAGAGGGGTAGGCTCACCATCCTAAGCAGTTCAGACCCATAGCTCTCTGCAACATCATCTATAAAATTCTAACAAAAGTGATTGCTCGAAGACTCAAGCCCATCCTACCAACAATCATATCTCCGGAGCAATCGGGCTATGTTGAAGGCAGACAAATCCTAGACATCGTCATCCTAGCACATGAAGTGATCCACTCTTTGCAAAAGACCAAAACACTAGGTATGCTCCTTAAACTAGACCTTTCTAAAGCCTTCTATAAGATAAGTTGGGACTACATGCGGGAAATGCTCCTTGCCTTTGGCTTTAATAAGCTCTGGGTGACTTGGATTCTGAATCTAACCTCCTTGGCATTATTTTCCATTCTTATCAATGGTGTTCCCTCTCGACCCTTCTCCCCTTCTAGAGGAATTAGACAGGGAGACCCTCTCTCCCCATTCCTCTTCATCATTATGGCTGAAGGACTTAGCCGCTCTATTCACACAGTTGTTGCAAGCAACCTACTGACAAGCCTCCCTTTGCGTGGCATCTCCCCCCCTATCTCGCATAGCCAATTTGTGGATGAAATTCTTTTGATGGGTACCCCAACTACCCTTGAAGAAAACTCCCTCCTCTGGATCCTCCAAACCTTTTCTGAAGCCTTGGGTTTGGACTGTAACAGAGATAAATCCTAAATATTTTTCTTCAATACGCCCCCTCCAATTCAACGCCATGTCTCTGATATCTTAGGATTCAACAGAAGCTCCCTTCCATCCAAATACCTTGGCATCCCTCTGATTGATAATGCCCTCAGGAACTCCTCTTGGGAACATCTCCTGTCCTCTTTTACCAAGAGGCTTTCTTCTTGGACCCTCAGAGTTCTAAACCTTCCTAGTCATCTCATTCTCCTTTGAGATGTTCTTCAGGCCCTTCCCATCTACACCTTCTCGGCACTTGCTGCTCCAAAGTTTTTCCTCACAACCATTAAAATATTACAAAGGAATTTCATCTGGCAAGGCCTCAACACAGGGAAGAAAATAGCGCTGATCAGTTGGGACAAACTTTGCCAACCCAAAGCACAAGGAGGCCTTGGATTACAGGACCCCTTTATCATGAACAAAGTTCTAAGCGCCAAAATATGGTGGCAATGGCTAAAAAATCCCACGGATCTCTGGGCACGACTCTGGAGGAAGAAATATGTACCAGACATGGCGGAAAATAACTTAATACGATGGAATGGGGACAACCCAGGATCCTTAATCTGGTCAGTGGCTAAGCAGAACAGACAACTAGTTACTCAGCATGCTTTCTGGGAAATTAGAAATGGGAAAACAACCCTTTTCTGGAAAGATTCCTGGCAGCAATGGCCAATTTTGGACCACGAGGATTGGGCTGGGCATATCAGTACCCAAGCTACACTTGTGAGACTGATAAAAGTAGATGATCACTGGCAGGACAATCCCCCTGAAGACACCTAGCGGTGCTGGCACTTTAACAGGGAATGCATGAACCTGGAAGCACACGTGGATCTGGGACCCTGGCAAAATGAAATGTCCAAAAGGAAAATCCCCAAGCTCGCAGGAGAGGATATCCTCCGATGGGGATACTTGCCACGGGGCACCTATAGCATACAAGAAGCCTATCAAGTCAAAACTCAATTAGACCCTCCACCTACAAGGAAAGTATGGATCAAAATCTGGAATCTTAAACACTGGCCTAAAATTACCCTCTTCCTCTAGCTCGTCTCCCACTCGAGCATTCTAACCTAGGATAACCTCTCAAAAAGAGTTTTTGTTGGGCCTTCTATATGTATTCTTTGTGGAGAGGTAGACAAAACCATGAATCATCTCCTCAATTCCTGCCCTTATACTGCTCAAATATGGGATCAAGTTGTGCTTATCATGCGTACCTCGGACTGCGAAAGAGATAGTATCATTGATACAATTACGGACTGGAGGGACCAAGTTTTCCAATCTCCCCTCCTAAATCATATATGACAATTACTTCCAGGCTTCATTCTTTGGTAGGTATGGAAGGAAAGAAATAGAAGGATCTTCAGAAATGCCTCCCTGCCATGGTAGCACTGCTGGAACCAATGCCGCCTCAATATTCTGGAAACTCTCAACCTTCAGCTTTGGACTGAAAAAAGACCTGATTAGCAACCCCTCAGAACTCCTGATCCTTCAGTACTGGAAACCTTTCCCATCTCATCACCCACTTTCCCCTTCTTTTTCTCCCCCCCTTCCCAACAGCTCCTCCTTTTGGTCCACCCCCCTAGTCGAATTCATCAAGCTCAACTTTGACAGAGCCTCTAAAGGCAATCCAGGAGTAGCGGGCTATGGAGTAGTTTTTCGCAACCACCATGGACACATCATTTTCATAAACGTAGGCTCCCTTGGTCACACCACAAACAATGCAGGGGAACTTTGGGGGCTCATTAGAGGACTGCAATTAGCCATTGAGCACAATTTCACTAAGCTGATTGTAGAGGGAGATTCTCAAATCATCATCAATCTCTTTCGCAGAATTTTAAATGGAGTGAACCCGGAAAGAATGTCACCCAGTTGGAGACTCTCACACTGGCTAAATACTATCACAGATTTTTTGCAACCCAATCAGGCTATTATACCTGCTCATATCAGGAGAAAGGAAAATCAAGTGGTGGATGAACTGGCTAATCTGGGGACCAACTAGAACGGATCAGAACTCCTTTGCAAAACGTCCCTCAATCCTGACCACCCCATTCTCCAGCAATGTATTCGTAAATCTGTGGAAGTGGACATACCCCCAGATGGGGTGTTAGTGCAAGCCAAGTGGTTCAAGGATGGAGTGCGGGTAGGCCAACGAGGTAGGGAGCCATGTGATGAGCTCGTGCCAACGCCCGCCGCCTCGACCTTGCATTAAATCGACCTTATGTCACTGTAGAAAATTTAATTCTGGTGCACCCGCCCCCATTACGAAATTCTCTATGGCTTTTCCGTCTGTATTTTCTTCTCACCCTCCCTCGCGGACCGACTCCCACATCCCTCCGCTGCCCTGGCCTGGTTTATACTGGACTTTCATGGTGCTCACAGCCCTTGCCCATCTCCAGGCTCTCTGCATTTTCCTGGTGCACTCAGTATTTTTTTGCCTTCAAACGATGAAACTTATGTTGCGTCAAAGAGGACGGTCATGAAGAGGCTCTCCATGGAATCCTCCCCGGCCCCGGGCCTCTATCTCTCCCCCTGGTTCTCCCTCCATGATTTCCTCACCGCCTCTGTAGTCCGAGTTAGCACCTCTTTCCTCCTCCACCTTGCCTGCCTCTCGGTTTGAATGCTTAGCTATTATTGACAGCTCGTTGAGCTCTTCCTCATGATACCTGGCCATCCCACCGAATTCCAGAACCCTTTAGCCTCCCCATGCACCAGTAGTTGGCTCCACAACGCCTCCCATGTGGGCGCCACCTCCTGTTCGAAGGGCCCGAAACAACGCGAACCAGTCTTCCGACTCCATCCTTGACCCGCAGTTGAAAGAAAGTTTTACCATTCTCTATGGTCTGGTCTTTGAACTCCGTCAGGGGGTGGAGGACCTTCAATTCTGACTGCAGATCATGGATGGAAAGATCTCGACCCTCCTTCAGATTCTTTCTTCCTTCCAAGATGCTTTCCCCTCCAACCCAGTAGGCGAGGCTTCAGCAGAGGAACCCCATGCAGAGACCGGCGAAGGAAATGCTCATACCTAACGTTCAACAAAGATCGTTGTGGAATAGGTCGAGCATCAGGACACGAAAGTGGAGAAGGCTATAGGACACCATGTGCTACAGGACACCTCGTTAATCGCCAACAGGGATGAGAGAAACATGGACGCTGACATGCAGTTGGAAATCAAATGGACACTCATCGAAGAGGAGCCTTGGTACGAGGTTGTTCTTGCCACCTGGCCAGGTTACTCGCCAAGTGTTTGATCCCACAGGGGTTCTTTACTTTTAAATAGTCTCTTCTTTTAGTTGCATTCTAGTCAGCTTAATTTTGTTCTATAAGATTGTTAGACTATCAATGTTAGACTCACCCAGCTGGATGAACTGGTTTCCCCTCTATTGGGGTAGTTCAATAACTACAATACGGTTACTATCATTTTTTTGTACCTCTGGTCTGGCTTTTTGAAGGCCCTTTATATATAAAACCTCTTACATACAAAAAAAAAACTTCATAAGAAATCCTTATTCATCCCCAGAACCAACTTTTCAGGTTTTCAACTACATCATGGATCAATTTTATTAGGAAAAATATTCATTGGTTGACCTATCCTTACCATTGAAATGTATACCTTCTCTCTATGACATAACAAAATCCACTAGTACACTAGATAGATATTGGCTTGAGAAGAACATTGAACATCAATTTTGAGCTTGTGACCTCGAAAAAAGAATAGTTGATTAAATGATTTCAAGAAAATATTGGTTCATTCACTTGGGAATACAAATATATGAAGGTATTCCATCCAAATATTGTACTCACCAAATCTATACAAAAGAGGATTCCCAACCTATTCAACAACCCCAATGCAAAATGAATCCCACATTACGTGAGATCGTAAAAGATAAATTGAAAAAATTGTTCATTGGGAATTTAAATTACCCTATCTCTAATAGCCAATGGATCTCAACACTTGTGATCATCCCAAATAAAAATTGGAAATGGTGAATTTATATTGATTATAGAGAACTAAACAAAGCTACCCAAAAATGCCATTTACCCTTTCCTTTTATTTATCAAGTCCTTTACTTGTTGGTAGGTAATAAATACTTATCCTTCCTCAATGGGTTTAGTAGATACAATCCAATTCAAATCACCAATGAGGATTAGGAAAAAACTACCCTCACCTACCCATGGGGGGCATTTTCCTATTGAGTATTTTCATTTGGAATTTATAATGCATTTTCTGTATTTCAATGAGTTGTTCTTGGTATCTTTTTCAGACTTGATCCATGATTATATAGAGGTATATATGGATGATTTCACAGTGTATGGTAAAATATTTGATGAGGCTTTGTCTAAGTCAGAGACGGTACATAAAATATGCAAGGAAGCAAACCTTTCCCTCAGTAATAGAAATTCCCATATGTTACTAACTGAGGGAATTGTTTTGGGTCACCATATCTCTCATGCATGTATTAATGTGGATCCAGTGAAAATTGAGGTAATATCCAATATTCCTACTCTAAAAACACAAAAATACATGCATTTTGTTTGGGGCATGCTAGATATTATCCTCATTTTATGGAAAAAATTTATAAAATTGCATCCTCTTTGTTTTCATTAATTTCTAAAAATGTAGAATTTTCTTGGACTAACCAATGTAAATTTTATTTTGAAGCTCTGAAAGAATAGTTTACCACAATAATGATATTGAGAGGACCAAATTTGTCCTTACCATTTCACATCTGCACAAATGCTTCAAACACAACCATTGGAGACATTTTCTTGACAATAAGACAAACATAAACCTTATGCCATATACTTCATCAACAAGAACTTAGCACATGCATAGTCAAATTATGCAGCAAATAAAAAATAATTTGTTGTTGTTATGTATTCTATTAACAATTTTTTTCATTACATAAATGGTTATCCTGTATTTATACATATTGATCATTACCTCATTTTATATTTTATGAACAAACTTATTTATCATGGCAGAGTGACTTGGTGTTTATTACTACTACGGAAATTTCAGATCACCATCCTCAATAAGCCTCGAAAAGATAATGTTGTTTCAGATTTCCTTTCTAGGTTCACCAATGGTGGGGAGAATATTCTTGTTTAATGTATTTCCCGATGAGAACTTATTTTCACTATCTACTAAAAATCCATGGTTTGTAGACATTGTTAACTATTTGGCTATAGGAAACATTTTGACACACTTCTCACCAAAGGAATGAGAAATAATTATTAGGAAGAGTGTCAAGTATTCCTAGGTTCAACGATACATATTTCACATAGGACCAAATATCATAGTCAAACATTAGGTTCGAGAATATGAAATTCATGACATTTTAAAATATTGTCATAATGATCCTTGTGGTGGGAACTTTACATATAAAATGAATATTGATAAAGTGGTGCATCTAGGCTACTATTGGCCTAGAATGTTTTGAGATGCTAAGAGGTATGTGAGAAGCTACAAGAATGTCCAAATAATGATATAGTTAGTTTAATCCAATGAAATTCCACTCCAAACTCATCTCATTGTAACGAACCTCCCATTTCCTTACGACAACAAGCCTCACATAACAAGTGCAATTTTTTTTTTTGTGTATGTGTATGTAGGAAGGTAATAATGACATTATACTCAACATCACAACACAACAACGAACACAACACATGCAACTCACGCCACAACAAACATAACGACCTAACATAAAATCACATCAAGCACCTGGAAGCAATGTATGACATTCAACTGATGAAGAATAAGAATGAATACCCGCCCGTCCTACCCTGCAATGGTTAGGACCTCCAGGACATATAAGCAATGCTCAAGCCCAGGTTCCCATCGATTTTGACAATTTAAGGTCTCAAGGCTGGCGACTGTTCTGAGGAATAAGGAGGTGTCTACATCCCACCTGACACAAGTAGACGAATCCTACTAAGCTAAGGACAATCATCCTAACAACCCCACGCACCCAAAATTAATTACACAAGTAACTAGCACCCTTACAGTGAGCAACCAAGCACATTAAATGTTTACAAAATCAAGTACAAACATTAATTAAATTGAACAACAACACCCTCAATGGGAAGCATAAGATAAAAACGACTTCATCAACAAACCAACCATTAATCAAGGCTAAAAGGTCAATATCTATGATTTAAATTGGTGTTAATTACAGATCAATTAACCAGTCTAAATTCCATTATTCAACGAGTTACCAACCGAACTTAACATGAATTACGACTCAATTTAGTGTGTCTGAGTTACCAATTAGGAAATATCTATAAATCCAACTAACATCAATTACATATCTAAATTAGCAAGTCTAAAATTTGCAATCTAGTCTTTACTCACCATACAAATTTTAATATTTAWTACRACCTAAATGGAMAATTCTATATTAATYYGAATCCCCATCCAACTAGCCATAAACTTGAATAACAACATTAACATTCTTAAAGTGGAATGCTACCATTAGCACTTATAAGAAATTAAATCTCAACATGTAGTCTAGCTATATTGATCGAACTAACAATGCTAGTGGTCTGCTATCATAGAGAAGGGAACTGCTAACTACTAACAATGTTGTAGCAATTTAACAAGGTGATTATCATAGCAGTTACATGACAATTAATATAGCATTAACAAGATAGTTTACATGATTGTTTTCATAATAAGTAATATAGGAATAACAAGGCATTTAACATTCTAGTTAACATACAATTAACATAACATTAACAAGGCAATTTGTATGACTGTTAACATAACCATTCATAGCGCAATAACCAGGTGATTTATATAACTATTAACTATTTAACTCGTTGTGGCATTTAATCAATAGAAGGATTCTGCTAACCAATAATATTGTTGTAGCAATTGTTCTGGCAATTAATAAGGCAAAAATATAGCATTTCATATTGCAATTAACATGGCCTTTAACAAAAAAAGGAGGCTGTTAACCATTAACATTGTTGCAACAATTATTCTAGTAATTAATAAGGCAACAAAATAGCATTTATTATTCTGGTTAACATGATAATCAACATGGCCAGTAACATTACTGTGGTAATTAAAGCTTGGCAGAGAGAACACTGGGTATGCGTTCAATGTGAAGGAGGATAAAAGGGACAAACAAAACTGCAGAAGGACCAACTCGTGGTCAGTCAACAACAACTCAAGCAATGATTAAGGCAAGTCGTGGTCAATTAAGATGACAACACAGTCAATTTCTAATTATCAAAAACGTGGTCACTCCAACAAGTAAAGTTGTGATTTAAATGGATAAAATCATGGGTGATTTCTACAGCAACACAATCAACTTCTGATTATAAAAAACGTGGTCATTCCGGCAAGTAAAGTTGTGATTTAAATGGATAAAATCGTGGATGATTTCTACAAAAACACAATCAACTTCTGATTATAAAAAACATGGTCATTCCAGCAAGTAAAGTTTTGATTTAAATGGATTAAATCGTGGGTGATTTCAGCATGCAACACAGTCCATTTTTAATTTCCAAATCGTGGTCTTTCACAACAAGAAATTTGATGAATTGAAAAGAAAAAATGTGGGCATTAACAGGAATCAAATGATAGCAAAATTTTAAAGCAAAACACTGTCTTCATCAAGGGAAAAATCACCCCAAAGGTAAAACGAAATGCAGACAAGAATAATTCCTCTTTTCCATCACCAGAATACAAAATAAAAATGCAGACCAGAAATCATTTCATTTTTCCTTGCCAGAATACCCAATGTAAAATGCAGAGATGAATTCATTTCATTTTTCATTGCTAGAATACCCAATGTAAAATGCAGATATGAATTCATTTCATTTCTCATTGCTAGAATACCCAAAATAAAAATGCAGACCAAAAATCATTTTGTTTTTCATTGCCAGAATACCCAATGTAAAATGCAGAGATGAATTCATTTCGTTTTTCATTGCCATAATACCCAATGTAAAATGCATAGATGAATTCATTTCGTTTCTCATTGCCAGAATATCCAAAATAAAAATGTAGACCAAAAATCATTTCGTTTTTCATTGCCAGAATACCCAATGTAAAATGCAGAGATGAATTCATTTTGTTTTTCATTGCCAAAATACCCCAATACAGCACAGACAATAGTAAGAGAATGCAAGGATCCAATGGGAAGGGTCATGGAATGATTGCAGGGGTTCTATCAGTCAAGGCATAGAGAAAACCAACCAGGACACAAGATAATCCACACGCAGAGGTCGTTACCAGATGGAGAAATCAACAATTAGCCAGGGACAAACATCAAGGGTAGACGGCTAACAGGTTCTTCCTTCGCTCATCATCCTCACACACAAAAGCAGGGCATTGAGATCCATAGGTCTTTTAATGCTAAGGCGGCAACTGTAGATCAGGCTCCTGGCTGACTGCTCAGGCGAGGACTGGTGAGCTAGGGATGAAGGCTAAACAACCACTAAGGTCATAATCAACACAACAAGGTGGTCAAGACATGTGGGGAAATGAATCCATGGGAGACGATCTATCATCGAGCTAGTCTAAGAAAATTTCAGAAAACCATCTAGACAATTAGTTCACTCAGCCAAGTAAAAATGTAGATTCAAGCATAAGTTCTAAAACAATTTACCATAAAAAACAAAGAAAGCGTACCGTTGCCTGTTCAGAGTGGATGTCCCGCGTTCTCCTTGCAACTCTCGCATGCCGACCGACAAGACTACACTGGTACCTCCCAACCAATGCTAGGGGTACTCTTCTTCCCCTTTAGCCCCCTGAGCCACAAAGGGGCCACACACTCACTATCCAGACATTTCGACTAGCTCCCAGCTCGCCTCGCAAGGCTGGGCTACCACTCCTCACCAACCTGGGTATCCCAACTCCCACAAGTTAAGTCAGTTAAGTAGATATTTCTACAGCATAATGTTACGCAAACAGAAGAGATCCAACCTCCATCTCCTCCCTTCATTATATAGAGTTTCGTGGTTCCTTACTTTCCAAAAATCTTGTTTAGTTAAGTTTTAAAAATTCAATTCCTAAAAATTCCTCCCCGTACAAGTGTCACCCATCCCCTTCATTCCTCCATAAATTAATTTCTTTAATTAATTAATTATCTTTATTTCCCTCACCCACCTAGAGTTACTCCTAGAATCACTCCTAGGTGTCCCCAAATTCTCTTACAGGTTTTAATGACTTTCCCCACCATTAAATTGCTAGTTCAGTTTAAATTAGAAAGCTCTTAAATGGTAGATACTTTACTAAGTTTGACTTTCCTCTTTTTCCCTTATGTTCCCTTTTTCCCTTTTTATGTTTACCTATTTTCCTAGTTTCCTAATATTTTAGATTTTCCCTCTTACCCCTTTTTAATTAGAACTCAAAAAGGCAAGTCTGGAAATTAACCCCTTTTCCCTTTTCTCATTTAATTAGTATATTTTAAATTATCAAAAAGATAAAACAATTAATTCCTTCTTTTTTTAAAATTTTTTTATTCCAACAGATTTTTTTTTCTTGAATAAATTAAATTTCTTACTCCCTCCATGTTACAAGATTTAACGAAGATCATACTCTTTATTTATTTTGTCTTTAAATTTTATTATATATATATATATATATATATATATATATATATATAAATTCTTATCACATTGTTCATCGTAAGGCCGTTTATGTTCATTCATTTATCAAAACAACGCGGTGTGCCCTTCAGGACGCACTAGGTGCTCCAAGGGTGCCACTTGCCTCATCTGTTCCCTTTCGCGACGTGCCCTTCAGGACGCACTATGTGCTCCAAGGCTGCCACTCGCCTCTTTCCATTTTTCTTGCATGACGTGCCCTTCAGGATGCACCATGTGCTCCAAGGGTGTCACTCGCCTCTTAACTGACTTGGTAGACATAAAAAACCCCTGGAGTCAATACTCCGCTAGGTGAACTTGTGGGAGACTAAGGGCCTCTAAGGAATAATCCCCCCGCCTTATTGCGCGCCCCTTAGAATCATCATGAGCGATTGTCGCAGTATTCCCTCACGACATCGTGGGTCCTCTCGAACTAGGTAAACGTTAACCTACAGTTTGATCCACGGTGGGAGTGCTAGTAGGCTGTGGCAGGGCTGCTGTCCACACCTCTCCCTCAACATCTCTGGTAGTCGTGCGTGACCCCTTTACTCCACATGTGAGTCTGGTCGGCAAGTTATCGTCAACCTGCATCATCGAGAAATCATGTCAGAACATATCCATATCATATCATCTAATCAGATGCACTAATATCACAATAAAACAATCAAACCCCAATGGTACACTCCCTGACTCGATCCAGAGTCCAAGGGGTTCCATCGATGCCTCTACATCCTCGAGGTCCAAAATCCTTCACACTCAGTAAAACCGAGTCAATAACACATGTCTATGTCGAGGTGGTAAAACAACATGTCATCATCCCATAACGCCTCATAATCAAAATCAAAAGTTTTAATAGCATAATAATCTGGATCACTTGTGAGCAAGTGTCCTCAAAGAATAAGTTTGCTCAGTGCGCCAGAGTGGGATGTTACACTCATGATGGAGCCTTTTGAGGAGAAGGCTCTAGAATTTGTGGGACCTATCAACCCTCTTTCCAGATGGAAGGACCATATCTTGGTTTGCATAGAATACATAATCAAATGGGTTGAGTCCAAAGCACTTTTGAGGGCCACAAATTATGGAGTAGTATATTTCTCTATGAGGAAATATTTTTCTCATTTTGGGTACCTGAGATATTGTCACGGATGGAGAAGAAAAGTTGATCACTTAAAAACTCATTCAATTCATTATGAAAAAATATCACACTCAGAAAACCACACCATACCATCCACAAGAAAATGGGAAAGGGGAGGTTACCAAGTAAGTTCTAGAGTCCATACTAACCAAAAATATACAAATCAATTGTAGAGATAATAATATAGGCTTCACCACTTACTATATTGTGTATGGTAAGAATGTTGTCCTCCCCATTGAGTTTGAAGTTAAAACACTAAGGATTGCATTGCAAGTAAGCATGGCGATTTC
>ML792298.1:564499-597611 GCA_009831015.1 Picea engelmannii | reverse complement strand
TTTTTTGGAGAAACAAATAGTCCTCCCAAAACCCTTCAGTGATGCATAACATGGTCCATCTTAACTATTGAAATTAATATAACAATAGAGGATCTAGAGGTGACTGAAATAAATGTGGAGGAGGATTCAAAAGACATTGATAGAATTGATACCAAACACTTTGACGAAGATACATTTCCATAATTGGAGAACCGAGAGTTAGGATATACTGAAGATGCATATTTTATAGAGGAAATAGAGAATATAGTGGAAAATAAGTAAAATAAGAAGAAAGGGGTATTGTATGGCAAGTTACAACCTTTATATTTTGAAAAATACAAGAAGTATTATCAGTAGTTGAAGAAACTTAATAAGAACTTGAGAAATGAAAACCAAAGACTACATGAAAGATAAATTTTGGTTCGGGAAAAATTGAAATGCTATGATTCTCAGAGACGTTTCAGCACTTTGGTCTAGGCCATTGAATATCAACATAAATAGTCACCATGTTCTTCACATGAGGGTGGCCATTGAGATGTAGAAATAAAAAATATAAGTAAGGATATAGAGAAGGGGCCTTCTAAAACTCCTACAAAATCAAAATAATTTGTTTCATAACCCGTTTCTAAGGAGGAATATTTGAGGATATCAAAAACATAGATAAAAGGAGGTCATTTGAAATATCTTGTTAAAATTAATAGGCTAAAAAGTGAGGTTGTTGAATGGTGAGATAGGGAAGAAATTTTAGATAATAATTTTATCTCTTTGACAAAACATTAGGAAGATATTGGTCATCTACAAGAGCTAGAGAAATTGAAAGAGAAAGAAACTATGATTATCATTTAGAAATTAGATACTAAGATTTAACAACTAAATCATGACAAGAAATACCTTTTCCATTTGTCTCATACAATGAGGGATTATCATTTTCCTTCTATGGTACAATTTTTATATTTTAAAGAGAAGTTGATTTATTTTCAGATAAGATCCCTAGAAACTAGTAATTCTTATATCATCTTGTTATAGTCCAAAAATGCCACATATATGCATCCAAGACATTGTCCCATCCATTTGCAGCCTTTTTCAATCATACTGCCGAGGTTTCCTTCAAAAAACAACTTTTTGGATAATGTACACATCATGCTTCACTATCAGCTTGTGTACATACACATGATGAATGCTTATATGTATACATACATACACGTGTTGCATTCTAGTTAGCCCGTGTTTACTTCCAAAAAATGAAAAAAATATAAAACTGTGCATATTTCGGTAGAGTTTACAAGCTATGAAGGGTTTCCTAACAATTTTACCTCATGTGTCCCTTCCCCAAACCGAATAACCATATTTTTCTCATATAAAAGGGGTCTAGGGGGGTTGTTTGATGATATCAACAAGAAGGAAAGAAAACTCTGCCAAAATCTATTCCCTCTCATATCCCAAGTTTTGTATCTTGCTCCGAGATATATCCTCAACTTTTCCTTCCATCCATTCTCCCTATACAACCCATCATTTCCCCTATATTGGTATGTTGGTTGTGATAATTATATGTGGGATTGGTTCACTTAGAGTCACTTAAGAGGACCCCAGAATTGGTTCATGGAGCGGTGTCAAAAAGAAAATGTTGTAACCTTTCATATTGTTTATGAATAAAAGAGATTATCTTTGTCCCAAAACTTTATATGTACATGTTCTTATCTATTTGATCATTTACATCTATATTTAGGATTTCAAGTGATTACTAGATATTGTATATGATGTTGTGTTGTGTTCTTGGTTTGTTGTAGGGAATCTTTGGGAGGATATCTGTGATCTAAGAGGAAACAACAAGTGGAAGAGGTCTACATCAACCAAAAGGATTCAAGGTGCTCTTCTTAACCTTATGTTTCGTCTCTCTTATCACTTAGTCTATATTGTTTTGGGGTAGATTAGAGATAAGATAGTCTTTTAGAGGGTTATCGCTATGCCTATTTTTTATACCCAGTTTAGGGAGAATTTTCCCCATAGTAGAATTGGTGACTCCACTGGGGATTCTCTCTAGGCTCTTAGTGGGAGATATTGGTTTGATTTTATTTTCAGTTTCTTTCTGATTTTTCTGAGTGTTCTGAGTTAGGTTGGGTCTCTAGTCACCTTCCAAGAGCATACCAGCTTCCCTTTCCCATGTTGTCTGTCCAAAATGTTTCTTTTTTGAAATTTTGAAAAGGTGTACACACCCTGTTCTCTGTATAGCATGCGTACATTCATGTTCTACATTAAACACAACCCACATACATACGAAGGATTGTCATGCACAACACATGTCTCTGTGGTATTGGAGAGTTTTTTTTCAAAAAAAATAAAATCTTTCCTACAGGAAACTTGTGGTTCCCAAGTCTTCATGAGTTCCAGAAGATTTTGTTGTTTGGGGTTTAGAGAGTTTGCAGGCTCAAATTGTTAATGAAATAATAATAATAAAAATTCCTCATGTCTCTCTTTGTTTCCAAGAATTTTTGGCTTATTTTTAGCTTGAATTTTAAGAAAAATGAGTTGCACGGGGGGCCATGAATCGTGTATTATGCAGTTTATTTTAACATCTTTTGTTAGTTTTGCTTTCATTGGAAGAAAATTAAAAAAAAAAAAACCTAGTTTTTTAGGTCTCTTTCTTTCTTTTCATTGTTTTTTGAAAAAGAAAAATAAATTAGCATAGGGTTGTGTTTTATTCTCATCTTGAAATCATTTCAAAAGAAAAATAAGAAAAAAAATCCTTTCATTTTCCCTTTTGTTTCACTTGAAAATTATATTGTGCATTTTGCATGGAAAGGAGAAAATATTGCATTTTTAGGTTTGAAGGATTTTTCATGCTTTTTGCTTGAAGATCTTTTTAATTTGTAGAATTAGTGTAAAGTCTTCTTTGCCAGTGTTCTAATAAGTTTTATTTTTGCAAGAGTCTCAAAAAACATAAGTTGCACTTCCGTTGCTTGAGTGAGAAAATCTCTTAAGACAAACGTGCTATTCTAAAATATATTAGTAAAACTTTTCTAGGGTTCACCAATAGCTTAGGCTAGGGCCTTGTATTAGGTGTGGAGAGGTAAACTCTCCAAGGCCAACCAAAACTCAACTTGGGTGTCTGTGCCAGGGTGTGAAAAATCCACCTTGTAATTAATCAATCCAGGAATCTCCTCTCACACAAGATTCAAACATGAGGCCGCATGGAGGATGGTGACGGAGATATCCACTCCTAATCCCGACAAAGAATTTGGGATATTGTGTATTGGGGGTGAATCCTATAGTGTTACTGGCCTGAATTATGGCATACCTCTGAGACACTTGGATATGTCCAAGGTACTCTAAGAGTGATTATGGCCCTATTGCATTTTATGCCTCGGGAGGATCTTCAGGCTTAGTTACCCTGCCCATGCACTTGCCCGACTGTTGCCTGTACCCCCGTGGTTGTTGATTACATGTTGGTGGCCTAGTTTCCATTATATAGGTTGACACACAAGTGACCATGAAGGGTGTATCTCGGTACATGAGGTAGACTCTATACTACTATAGATGGAATGTCTAGGTAACTGCTTCTCCTAGAAATTCATTTTCCTTTGTGAATGCTTTGGATGATCAAGATTTCATCTCCTTGGGTCCAAAGCATTCTAAAGGGAAGTTTATTTGGTTTATATATTTTTTGGATTTTCTTTTTAGTGGTGTGCTTTTTTCTCCTTATTTTTCCATAGTGAGTTAGTCATTCAATTATTTAGGTCTTTGACCTAAGGTGGTAGACCACCCACTCCTCCATTCGCGAGGACGTTTTGGTCTTTCTCTTAAAAACGTGGAGCCACCTCCTTATAGGCGTATATTTTTATACCATTGATTTACTAGAGTCAATGTATGATACTGTTACGGACTTGAATGATCCCACAATGGAAGAACCTATGCATAATATCTTCATGACCAAATTTCATGGCGATACCAACCAAGGAACCCCTTTGAAAGGGGATTCTTGTGCTTCTCCTTTCTTTAGAAACATTGGTGTCCCTTTTATCTCCACTTTATACATTCCTGGGTTGAATGTGGGAGTACCAGTTTGGTTGAGTACCATTCCAAATGTATCAAATTATCTTGACACTTATTATTTAAGCACCTTATGTCATGGGAATCATGTTGATGTTCCTTCGTCAAAAAATTCTACTCCTCCTCCTTCTACCTTCTCTGGTGAAAATCTAGCTACTAATAACTAGAAGTCTAAACAAAATAGAAAGAGGAATAATGGGATGAATAAATCACCAACCTCGTCGATTCATGTTGGATATAGGTCATTAGCCTCTACGATGCATGTTGAAGACTAGAACCAGCCTCTGCAAGTCATGATGGGGAAAAGCACCCAACCTATGCAAGTCATGCTAGGGGAAAAATTCTAGTCACTGCTAGTCATACTAGAGATAGGTCTGTAGCCTCTGCGAGCTATGTTATCGACCAATCACTAACCTATACAAGTCATGTTGGAGATGTGAAACCAACAACTTCAAGTCATTTTGGGGAAATTAGTCTGGTCAATGTGAGTCATACAAGTAGTATCTCTTGTATGTCATGTTGAGGACAAGAAACCAACCACTTCTAGTGATGTTGGGGGCATTGATTCTCTTAAGAAACTTAGAAGTATAGGACATAATCCTAAGTTCCCTTATAATATTTTCAAGGGACATCACCTTACTCATTTATTCCCCGACCTTCCAGAGGCATGATGATTGTGGTCCTTGTCTGCAAGCTCTTCTAATTTTCAGTCTTCTGAGATTTCCTCATAGTCTATTCATCCTTTGGCTGATGAAGTGTTCATGTCGATGCAATATTTGTTTTAACCCACTCCTCTTTTGGAGGGTGATGCACCTTCATACCATGTTGTATCACAATCTATTCAGCTAGTGGTTGAGAAAGTGGTCACGCCAATGTAATCTTTGGTTGATCCCCCTCTTCCCTTTGAGAGTGTCGAGTCTACCAAAGTGGTCACATCGATGCAATCTTTGAATGATACCACTCTTTTCTTAGAGAGTGCTTTGTCTACCAACTATTTTTTTTATCATTTATAGTTCAGTACTTTCAGAACAAGGGGGCATTCCACTCACTTCGAGCACACCCCCTCCAATTCCTAGGATGGTTTCCTTTTATTGGAATGACCTTGTTGCGCCTTACCTTCCTTCTTCTGCACCTTTTCAAATAAAGGTTGAAATTAATTCAAAAAACACTTACCGATGTGTTGTGGATGAAGGAGCATTCGCAAGTATTTTATCCTCCTTGGCTTGGCAAAATTAGGGTTCTCCCAAGCTTGTGTCTGCTTTGCATGAGCTGTTGGATTTTGACAGATGTCCTAGTTAATATTTGTGGATTCTTCCTCAGATTTCTATCTCTTTATGTGGGAAGACTTTCCTTGTCGATGTTATAGTGGCGTTAGGCCCATTATATTTAAATAAATCGAGATGCATTTCTACATAATAAAGCAATAAACAACGTTCCATGCACATCAAATAACCAATAGAAAGGAACATTAAAATACATATCTCAAAGATAGTTAAAATACATAGTGGAATATACATTATACAGAAAACACGTGACAAAGAGAACTTATCTTTTCAAGTAAATATTCACCAATTGGTTGCAGACCAAGGATGTTCCTCCCAACCAAATAAACTGATGTTATTTTACTCTCAATGGTGGGTCACCCCTGAGCCAGGGTTATGAATCCACAAGGATGGGTCCTAGGCCAAGTCTAAACACATAACAGTTGGCTAACTAGCTATCGAGTTTCCCAACCTCACAACAAATCCTAATTTCCATCTCTCTTTCCCCCTCAGCTTACAAAACCAAAAGAAATGGACACCTCTATATACCATGTAGTCCCTGAGGATGTTCCATTTCTCTCTCGGTCTCCAGTTCTATTGGTCAGGAAATATCCCTACTAGAAACTCCAAGGATTATCAGTTGTGGATAGTTCTATCTAAACTGCTATTAGTCTCATAACTAATAAGCCTCTCAACACTCAAGCTATGAAAGCAATTTCACCACTCACACCAATACAAAGTACACCAACTCTCTCCTACCCATCCTACACAACCCAAATAATGGACCCCCTTCTCTTTCATGTAGTCCCTCAGGCATGTCCATCTCCTTACAGGGCTCCAGTGCTTCTGGTCAAGAATCTCCATGTTGGGACTCTCATGATTTGTAGCTTTGGATAGTTATATCTAAACTACCATAAATATCATGCACACAGGAATCCATTCCCTTCTGGAATGATCATTAATTATTACATCCATTCATCAATGGCTCTCCTCTTCCTACCATTATTTCCATGCTCCGCCCAAGAGCATATGAACTAGCAATAGTGAGTGAAGAGGAAATAATTACAAGGGAACAAGGGAAAAAAATGAACCAAGGGAAGAATATGAAAAAAAGGGAAGGAATACCCCAAAACTTCACCCAGATTCATCCTCATGCAACCATTTATATCCATGCTCATACCAAGAACACATAAGTTCATCCCAAGTGAAGGAAGAGGAAGACGCACCAAGGAGAATAAGAGCACTAGGGAAGGAAGCCCATGTAACTACTTTTCTCCATAAAATCAATTATGGGTAAATAAAATAATAATAAAAAGATGACTTAGCCCCTCAATCCCCCTCTCTCACGGAATCATAGCCCCCTATTTATTTTGTACTTGTTTGTCATGTAATCAATGGTGTTTTTTATTGATGTATATGAACTATTACATTTCCTAGGAACTCTGGCCCCTTTTCAACTTTACCGACTCACCATACTAAGTCACAATTACATAATACATTATAGTTCATAAGGGTTAAAACTGGTATGTTACATCCCCCTCCCCTTATTTTTGCATTGTCCTCAGTGCACAACACCATTCCAATGTTACTAACATTACAAGTCCAAGCCCTCTAGCCTTAATCCACACAGGAAATCCATCCCAACTCTTATATACATAGGAACTATGGCCTAAAATTAAACATGTATCCATGGGCATTCTGACCCAAACATGTATAATGATCTTCAAAATTTATAATTCTAGAAGCAGTTCCAACTAGAAAGCTCTCCATCCTTCCCATCCCTACACAACTGAAATAAGGGAACCCCTTTCTCTTCCATGTATTCCCTCAAGTTTCTCCACTTATCTCTAGGGCTCTAGTGCACTTGACCAGGAAGTTTCAGATTTGCAACTTCGAGAGCTCTAGCTGCAACAAGTCCACTGGACTTTCTTCATTCCATGCCTTCATCATTGAGCTCAATTTCCTTCTGGTGTTATTTTTCACGAGCTTCCAACTTCAATAGCTAACATCTCATTTGTATTATAAAAATACAGTTATCATGATATATTGTTATAATAATTTTAATCGTAAATGACAAGTATGTTTTATACAGGAAAACAAAATTTTCCAAGCATGAGCTTTCTTCTCATAATGTTTTTCTCTACGACTGTAGATGTTAGTCTTCCTTATGGGATTACATCACTTCCATATTCAATACCATCCTACACATGCATTATCATCCCATCTCTTCTTTCTTCTATCCATAGATATTTTTATTACTCTGTCTCCCCCAACAAAGTTTTTCTGTAATTTATCATGATTATGTAGCTACTTTAACCTACAACTTTCTTGTTGTAATATCTAACAGTTCCTGAAGTGTTTTCAACTTCATTAGTTAGCAATACTTACATCATTTCATCTGTTAGATTAATCATTTATATAATATATACATGCATTCACCCAAATGCATTCAATAATTCCTGTAATATCACTTGTAACATATTTTTAATAGCTCCAAAAATTGATCTTGGAATTGTAAGAACAACAATCCAATCAACTTCAACTAGTATTCATATTAAATATGATGTTGTTGAAATTACTAAGGAAACTGAGAGGGGGGGGGGGTGAATCAGTTGTTACTGTGCTTAAACAATATTAAGTCTATTAAGCCATTTTTAATCTTTCATAAAGTGACCATCAATATTATACATAATATGAACAACATAAATAATGAGCATCAATCACACATAAGATATACACAGAGAGATTTTCACAAGAAAACCCATAAAGGGAGAAAACCTCTTCTTCTTTGAAATGATAGGCAGTCTTTTAAGTTTTGTACATCATCTATGTTTGAGCACCAACTCAAAGTGAGGCTACTACCTTTTTTTTACAAGCTCCAACTTGCTGAGAGCACCAACTCTTTGGTTTCTCTAGCACCGACTAGAAGGAAGCACCAACTCCATGAGTGTTCCAGCATCGACTGGATGGAAGCACCTACTTCCACTTATACAAGCACCAACTTGTTTGAGAGCACCAACTCTCTAGTTTCTCTAGCACCCACTAGAAGGAAGAACCAACTCCCTTAGTGTTCCAACACCGACTGGATGGAAGCACCTACTTCCACTTATACAAGCACCAACTTGCATATAGAAAGCTCTGTGTTTTCCCAAGCACCACCCTTCCACCCTGTTTTCTAGCCACAACTAGATGGAAGCTACAACTCCCAATATTCAAGCACCAACTCGAATATTAGAGGACCAAAGTCCTCCCTAGCACCATCCTACCTCCCTGATTATAAATAAATGATTGAATAACCAACAACACAGATAAATCGATTCTTACCACTTATTCTATGTTCTGTAAATCTGGTCTGCTTCTAACTGTTCTACAATTCTTCTCTTCCTCTGTCTGTTATGCAATTCTTCTCTGCTTCAAGATGTTTTGCAATTCTTCTCTTGCTTCTGTCTATTCCTCATCTGTTACTCATCTCTGAGTTTTATCTCACACTGCACATACTATCGGTCTCACACTGCGCATACTGTAATTTTCCCTTTCTTACAGTTCAACTCATTTTTCATTCAGAATGACCAACCACCCACAGTCACTGCGTGTTTCTTTTTATATTCTACAACCCCTTCGGTTACCCCTCATATCCCTAGAAAAACACTTCAGCAACTGAAAGGCCAACTGTCCAAGAACCATGATTCAGTTTTGCTAACTGAATCGTAACTAAACAACTAATCGTGAAGAGAAATAGTATCCATTCGTTCAAATTTCCAAGTATCCAACACCATTGGATTACAAGCATAGGGTCTCGCATTGATTTTTCCATTTCTCATTTCGGTATTTCGACATTTCGGCATTCCTACGGTGAAGAGTCTCGACACTCCAAGTCGCAATCCCCGAAATGGAGCCAGATCAACGGTCCACAAAACTTCATAATCTGATCCCTTCTTTCCTTAATCGAACGACTGACGATATTTCGACGTTTTTCCCTTTGAGTCATCGTGACTCAAACATTATAAAATTCATGATCAAAAAATCTATGAAGTGATTGGATGGTTCACATAATCCACTGAGATGGACGTTTGACGGGATTTCGTAGTTTTTCCTTTTGGGTTTTCGAGACTCACAATAGTCTCTTTCGGCATTTCAGAGTTCAATATTTCGTGATGGTGGAGTTTCTTCTTGCTATGTAAAACCCTGAAATAGAAAGTTTCGATGTGACATAAACCTTCTGATGTCACACGTGGATTGACATGTGCCAAATAGCTGCCATGTGTCACGTTGATTCGTGACTTACATGTGCTTGAAATGTTGAATCAACTTGACACTTGTCATTGCCTGATTGTGCCACGTGTCCTTAGCTGACGTGGTTTGCTGACGTGGTTTGTTGATGTGTCTGTTTTTGGATTTCAAGGTTCGCTACTTAAAAGGTTAAATTTTCTTTGATCTTTGATTTCTCAGTCTGTGAAACTCTGAAATGGAGTCTTTGACATGCTCTAATCTTTTACATTTCGCGATTTCATCATTCTTGTCGTGAGTGTCCTTGACACCTCCAACTCCCGGTATCCGAAACTCTGAAATGGAGATTAAGTCGTGGTTTCACATTTTGTGATTTCATCATTCTTTTCATGAGTGTCATTGACACCTCCAACTCCTGGTATCCGAAACTATGAAACGGATATTAAGTCGTGGTTTCACATTTCACGATTTTCTACTGTGAGTTGCTTCCTTGACTCCTGGAGTTTACGCTTCTGGTCTTGCCATGCGATCATCATTGCACTACCGGTCTTGCCACTTTCTCTTGTTCGTCATCGTTGGTTTGAGCTTGCCATAAATGACAAACAAATACTCTTCCTTTTATCTTCCCGTAATAAATATGCCAACAATCTCCCCCTTTGGCATTGATGGCAACCTTGAAGACACTACTCATAGCATCCTTACCATTACACTTTCTCCCCCTTTGACATCAATGTCAAAGAAGTAGCATGATTCCCTTCAGCTGTTGCAGTACATACTCCCCCTTTCAACTATGAGCAACTTAGAAATACAATAGATATTCAAATAAGTACTCCCCCTAATCAGGTGAATAGATTAGACGAAAGAAGTTATAACCCCCAACTTTTGATGAAGATATCCAAAAGGGGTCCCTGCTAACGGTTTAGTAAAGATATTAGCTGTCTGTTCTATGGAAGGAATATAATTCACTTGAAAAATTCTGTTTGTAACTTGTTCTCTGAGAAAATGGTGTTTTATTAGTATGTGCTTAGATTTTGAATGAAGTACAGGATTCTTAGAGAGACTGATGGCACAGGTGTTATCACAGTGAAGTGGAATGGGATCATTGTAAGTTACCTTCAAATCTACAAGAGTTTGTATCATCCATAAAATCTGAGTGCAACAAGTAGCAACAACAATGTACTCTGCTTCTGTAGTTGATAAGGAAATAGATCCCCGCTTCTTACTAATCCATGCTACCAACAAGTGACCCAGGAAGAAGGCACCTCCATTGGTGCTCTTTCTCTCATCCACACAATTTTCCCAGTCTGCATATGAATAAGAAGTTAACTGGAAAATCTGATTTATGGGATACCACAGACCATAAGTCATTGTTCCCTTCAAGTATTTGAATATCCTTATGACAACTACCAAGTGACTTTGTTTAGGAGCTGACTGATAATGACCTACCATTCCAATAGCTTGCATTATATCAGGACGGGATGTTGTGATGTACAAAAGACTGCCTATCATTGATCGGTATGTCCATTGATCAACATCAAGTGACATGTCATATTTACTGAGCTTGCAACCAACCACCATAGGTGTACTAACAGGAGAGGAATCCTCCATCTGAAATTTCTTCAACATCTCTTTCAAATATTTTTCTTGAGAGATAAATATTCCTGCAGAACTCTGATTTACTTGTAAGCCAAGAAAATATGATAGTTCTCCTATCATGGACATCTCAAACTCTATTTTCATAGAGTTAGCAAACCACTGGACAGATGATTCATTAGTACAACCAAAAATAATATCATCTACATAAACCAAAACAACTAGTAAATTATCACCTTCAGACTTAATGTAGAGATTGTTGTCAATAGTACCTTTCTTGAACCCTTTGTCTTGTAAAAATTTGTCCATTCTATAATACCAAGCTCGTGGTGCTTGATTCAGTCCATATAACGCCTTCTTCAGCTTGCAAACATAATTAGTATTATCTGTCAATGAGAATCCTTTAGGTTTCTCCATATATACTTATTCCTCTAGATCTCCATTAAGAAAAGCTGACTTAACATCCATCTGATACACTTTAAAGTTCTTATGACATGAATATGAAAGGAACATTCTGATGGCCTCCAATCTTGCCACTGGTCCAAAAGTTTCATCAAAGTCCTTACCTTCAACTTGTGCATACCCTTTACAGACCAATCTAGCTTTATTTCTAACAACTTGTCCTTTTTCATTCATTTTATTCTTGAACACCCATTTGGAACCTATTACATTCTTATCTTCAGGTCTAGGGACAAGCTCCCAAGTATNCTTCAACTTGTGCATACCCTTTACAGACCAATCTAGCTTTATTTCTAACAACTTGTCCTTTTTCATTCATTTTATTCTTGAACACCCATTTGGAACCTATTACATTCTTATCTTCAGGTCTAGGGACAAGCTCCCAAGTATTGCTCTTCTCAATCTGATCAAGCTCTTCATTCATAGCTCTAATCCAATCATTATGTTGGTTGGCTTCATCAAAAAAATTTGGTTCACTCATATATAAAAAAGCGACATGAGATTGTTTTGAGTCTTTAATCAATTTCCTTCTTGTCTGAACTCCTTTATTTATATCTCCAATTATCCGATTTTCAAGATGATTCTTTCTAACAATTATGAGAGGTGATTTTTCTTCTTTCTTCTGATTTGTGTCAGTCAGAGTATTTGTATCTTCATCTGATTTAGATTCTTCTCTTTCTGATCCTTGGACTTGTTCATCTTTGTATTCAACTATATCTTTTGTGCTTGGATCAGCACTACTTACATTTCTGACCGGGATTTCTTTATCAACTCTTATGTCTATACAATCAACCAGTTTATGCAGTCTCTTATTTTAACATCTGTATCCTTTACTGTTGGTAGCATAACCCAAGAAGATACCTTCATCAGCCCTGTCATCATATTTGTCAATATTTTCATCATTATTCTTAATGTAACATTTACTCCCAAAGACTTTAAAATGCTTGATTGAAGCAGGTCTTCCAAACCATAGTTCATAAGGAGTCTTGTCACTGTGTGGTACGAGATGTGCTTTGTTAAGGATATGAACAGTTGTATGAATTGCTTCCACCCAATATGTTTGAGGTATATTTCTTTCATTCATCATTGATCTTGCCATTTGTTGTACTGGTCTATTCTTCCTCTCAACAACTCCATTTTGTTGTGGAGTCCTTGGAATTGTGTACTCTCTTTTGATTCCATGTTTATCATAGAACTCTTTGAAGTTCCATGAGCTAAACTCTCCTCCTCTATCAGACCTTACTGCCTTCAATCTTTTTCCTGTTTGATTCTCAGTTAGAGCCTTAAACACTTTGAATTTTTCAAATGATTCATATTTTTCCTTCAAAAAGGCAACCCATGTTAGTCTAGAATAATCATCAATAATCAACATAAAATAATTTTCTTTTCTTGTACCTTCTTTCCTTGATGATCCACATAAATCCATATGTACTAACTGGAGAGGTTTTTCTATTGAACGAATTTTTTTATATTTGAACTGAGTGCGAGTAAGTTTTCCTATCTGGCAAGGTTTACAAACATAATCATATGGCTTTGATATCTTTGGAAGATCCTTTACTGCCCCGCTATTTTTTAGCTTGATTATATGATCAAAATTTAAGTGTCCAAGTCTCCTATGCCATAGCCAACTTTCATCATACTTGCTTGAGTAACATTCTTCTTTTTCTTCTTTTAACACATAGACATTGTTTTATGTTCTTATCCCTTTTGCAACTAGCTATCCCGAATTCATAGATTTTATTCTACAATCTTTAGAGGTAAAAATGACTTCACATCCTCGGTCACAGACTTGACTGACACTAAGAATATTATGTTTAAGACCTTCTACAAACAACACATCTTGAGCTTTCCCTTTGCCATTACTCAAACTTACCATTCCTTTACCTTTTATTTTTCTTGGTGCATCATTTCCAAAAGTTACATTCCCTGATTTGCTTTCACTTAGAGTTAGAAACTTACTTTTGTATCCAGTAATATGTTTGGAACATCCACTGTCAATATACCAGGGATTCTTTTCTCTTTGGGCTGATAACACTAGTCTACACTTGTCATCTTCTTTCTTCTTCCAAATCTAGAAATTTTCAGCAGTAAGATTCGAGTTTGACTTAAAATTCCTTAAGCGACAATCTGCAGCTTTATGTCCATAGTTATGATAGATGTAACATTCTAGTTCACTAAATAGAATATCATAGAGATTGTTATGCTCATAACTATTGTTATGTTTAACCTGTGTCCTTTTCCCAGCCATCACATGATTTATAGTCTGAGGTTGTTTGTTGCTTGGTTGTCTCAATCTTTGTTGTGGAAGATGGTTATTTGTTGAATATATTGATTGTTCATATCTAAATCTTAAAGAACAATTTATAGCTTTGTGACCAAAATTAGAGCAGAAAAAACAATAACCATAGAAAAAACCTTTGTACCTTGAAAAAGTATGTCTTCTTTGAGGAGGTCAATTTCTTTCATGCCGATAATCTCTCTGATCTACAGATTCGATTTTGGTACTTTTTCTTTCATTCCTTCTTGGTGGTTGATTCTCTTTCTTTCTTTCTGCAGAGTGACTATTGTCAATGATTTGAGGATTTGACAAACTTGATAGGTTCTGTATTACTTGGATGATCACTACTTGATCATTCTTCATACCCCAAGCCAGCTTTCAACTTTGGGTTTCTTTGTTGATTTAGAATGGAGGTTAATCCTTCTGAGGCTTTAATACTTGGCAAATTTTGGTGATACAATCCCTTAAACTTCTCCATTTCTTTTTTGGTTTTTACTATCTCTTCTTCTAAGGATTCACACCTCGCTTTCTTCTCTGACAACTGTTGTTTCAGTATATCTTCTATTTTCTTTGCCTCTTCTAACTCCACTTTTAGTAGAGAAAAAAATTCATCAAGTTTTTCACTATTCATTTTAAACTGCTTCAACAACTGTTTTTGTTTTCTCTTCTTACATCTGAGTCTGTCAATTTATTCCAAAGCACTGATTATTTCACCTTCCATATCCAGCACACCTTCTTCATCATCCATTTCACCTCCTGTGTTTTCATCATCAAGATCTCCCATATCCATAAGCATAAAATCATTCACTTTGTCTTCACATGATGAATCACTATCTATGTCTTCTGAGGAATTGTCATTATTTGCACACAAAGTTTTCTTTTTACTATATTTCTTGAATTTGTACTTCTTTTCATCATCAGAGTTCTGGTCCTTTTTCTGATGGGGACACTTAGATGCAAAATGACCTATCTTACCATAGTTAAAACATTTGAAGGGAAGTTTGCCTTGATATTTTCTTGATCCTTTCTTTAACCTTCTCACAAATTTTGCCTCAATATCATCTAAATTTGAATCAATATTCTTGTCTTATTTAAAAGATGCTTCTCTAGTAATGGCTTTATCTTTGTTTATTCTCATTTCATATGAAGTTAATGTTCCTAGGAGTTGATCAATGGATAGAGTTTTAAGATCATTTAGTTCTTCTATTGCAAAAACTTTTGGATTAAATTTATCAAGCAAAGATCTTAAAATCTTCTGAACTAAAATTGATTCTTCAATCTTCTCACCAAGACCCTTCATGGCATTCACAAGTTCTTCAACTCTTAAAAAATACTTGCTAACTGTTTCATCTTCATTCATATTTAGTTGTTCAAACTTCAACCTAAATGTTTGAAGTTTGGTATCTTTTACTTTCTCATTTCCTTCATAGCTACTAATAAGTTTATCGCACATTTCTTTGGAAGTTTGAAGATACATCACCTTTACAAACCTGGCTTCTGCAAGTCCATTCAATATAGCAATCATTCCCTTAACATTAAAGCTAAATTCTAACTTATCATCCTTGGAAGCAAGCACAACAGGCTTTATGTATCTAGTCTCTACTACATCCCAAACATCAGCACCTAAGGCCATTAGGTATGTTCTCATTCTAACCTTCCAAAAGGAAAAATTTGTTCCATCAAATAGAGGAGGCTTAGTGGCTGAAGTCCCTTCATGACTTGTCATGTTTAAGCTTACATATCTATCTTTAGATAAAAGGAACTGGCTCTGATACCAATTGTTGAAATTACTAAGGAAATTAAGAGGGTGGGGGGGGGGTGAATCAGTTGTTACTATGCTTAAACAATATTAAGTCTATTAAGCCATTTTTAATCTTTCATCAAGTGACCATCAATATTATACATAATATGAACAACATAAATAATGAGCATCAATCACACATAATATATACACAGAGACAGATTTTCACGAGGAAACCCATAAAGGGAGAAAACCTCTTCTTCTTCCAAATGATAGGCAGTATTTTAAGTTCTGTACATCATCTATGTTTGAGCACCAACTCAAAGTGAGGCTACTACCTCTGTTTTACAAGATCCAAATTGTTGAGAGCACCAACTCTCTGGTTTCTCTAGCACCGACTAGAAGGAAGCACCAACTCCATGAGTGTTCCAGCACCGACTGGATGGAAGCACCTAATTCCACTTATACAAGCACCAACTTGTTTGAGAGAACCAACTCTCTGGTTTATCTAGCACCCACTAGAAGGAAGAACCAACTCCCTGAGTGTTTGATGCAGGAGCATATCTCCATGTCAGCCAGCTAGCCAGCCAGCCACGTCAGCGCATGCAATTCAAGGCTGAAGAGAGGCGCAGCCCTCATCTTCAGTTTTGAATTGAATGTAATTAATGTTGTAGGCTATTGAGCCATGGAGTCATGCCTTTGTGCAGGAATTAGAGTAGGTAGGCCTTTAATTTTTGTAAAGCTGAGATCTAGATCCGGATTGCGGACTAGACAACCCATTCAATGTAATTGAATAGGGTAGGTAGATTGGAGGGAAGAGCTCTAAGAGCCCCCTCATGTAAAAAGATCAATGGGTATCTCATTTTGGAGGTAGTTTTAGTATGGTAGAGATTCTGCAAGTAGAGAGAAGAAGAGAAGGAGTCGAGACCTTGTTACAGGCCGTGCTCAAGAACACCTTGTACAAACAGGCATTTGCCATTTAATATATAAACAACAGTTTTTCCTGCATCTTTCATGTGTTGAATGAATGTCTGTGAGTGTTCTTTCTATGATATTAATGTATGTTGTAGATGTATGCTAGGCATTTGTAGGGAGTTGTTTAAGTTTCAGGCTTGAGAGGTTATTTGTGGTTTCATGCCAGGAGGGTGTGACAGAGTACTGCGGTCTCTGAATACCGGTGCATAGATGCACTTCTGAACTCTGCGGATTTAGACAAAGATGTGCGAGGCACAGGAACTGAAATCAAAAACTCAGTGGAAGACCTCAAGGTTGCTTAATACCTTGGAGGCAAGGCTGTGTATGAGGAAATACAGTTGTAGATAGAATCTTTGAGGAATTCTGTAAAGCTCTTCCAAGTGGGCATTGAGCGCGTGTAAGGAGGACATGGGAAACAGAACTGCTGGATATTATGTAAGAAGATACTCTGCCAGGTGGGCATGGAGTAAGTGCCAGAGCACACAGAGGGATTTGTTGACTTGGGAAGAAGGCAGAAGCTCTGAGGAGTTTCGTAAGAGGCTCTGTTAGGTGGGCATTGAGCATATTCGCAGGGTTATTGGATACCCAGAAATACTCAGCAATAGGTTGCTTGAGCAGATTGAGTGCCAGGAGGGCCTCATAATCCTCCATCTGTAGGAGGAAGAGAGAGAAGGACCTATTTCCTTAGAAGTCTGGACGAGAAGAGAAGTTCAGGAGGAATACCACTTTGCATGCAGAAACTTAGTAGAGACGCAGAAGTCAAAATCCTTCAAGGATTCAGGAGTGGAAGCTTAGAAGGTTTTGAACCTTCGAAGGGGTCAAAGGAAGGTAAGAGGACAAGTACCTTGAAAGTTTGAAGGAAGGCGTAGTGACATTTGACCACAGGAGGACAAGTTCTCAAGGAAAGAGACGGACGGTCAGAATTCTCTGTGGAGGATTCACGAAGTCTCGTGAGCCGTTAGATCTCACAAAGAAGCAGGGGAGTTATGGTGAGTACTCCTAAAGGTTCTAAGCTTAGGAGGAGTAGGACCGTAGATCCAAGTCACAAGGGTCGTTGGATTTGCAAGAAGATTCCTATTTCAGGATTTCGTAGGTGGAAGTCCCATAAAATTTGCAACGGGAATCGCGATATCACGAAACGTGAAGTCCCGAAGGCTAATAGGATGGTGTGGGGCCAGAGGAGTCAGCGAGGTGGACAGGTGGCACACTACCGACATGGAGTCAAACTCCGTTGACCATTTCAGGTTTTCACAGGGTAAAGATCTGAGTCCCTTGCATTAGAGTTCATGATATTGCAAAGTCCGAAGTCCCAATGGAGTAAAGGGGCGTTGAAAGGTCAACCTCATGGATGCATCAGTATTTCAAAAAATCAAGTTTCGTGAATCGAGGGAATGAGCTGCTTGATATCGCGATCGTTGAAATCGCGATAAAGAGAAATCCAAAGCAAGGAGAAAGAAGAAAGGTCAGTGTTGACTGTTTTTGAGTTTCGAAGATTTGAGAGACAAGCGCTCGACCGTCGGATTCGCGAAGGCGCAAAAGTCTGATCCCCTGAAGTATAAAGGGGATTTCTACAAGTTAACTGTGGGTGCAGATTTCCCGAAAAGGAAATAGAAGAGCCATTTCAAATCTCTTCAGGCCAGTGTAAGGGAAAAGATCCGGTTGACGTGGACCTTCTGACCTGCGAGTTGAAGGGAGGGGACGTGCATCATCATTTTTGGTATCAGAGCGGAAAATCTGTTTGTATATTTCAAGCAGAGGGAGAAGGCAAAGGAAGACAGAGTGTTGGAGACTCTATGAATGATTGCTTGCAAGTGAGCAGTAGGTTTGCTAGGAGAGAAGACATGGACAACAATATGGCTACTGAAGGTCGAAGATACGCTGGAAGGAAAGACCTAGAGCTAATGAGCGAAGTTGAATGGGATGAAGAACTCGCTGAGATGAAAGCGAGGATGGATGGACTTGCATTTGAGATGCAACAAAATACAAGGCCAAGATGGGTGTATGAATGGCCCATGGGACAACCAAAGGTAAAATGGCCAGTCAAGCAACTGATGGTCATAAGGCAGTGTAGACTATTGAGAAGGTGGTTGAGGCATGCTAAAAACCTCAATAGACCAGAAGAAAGGGTTCAGATGTGTGAACCAGAGACTGAGAGAAATCTCAGTGATGTTGAGGACAAATTGGGATCAGCTGAAGATCTCAAGAACTGCCAGGAGGGAAGAGAAGAAATTTATGATTGCCAGGTGGGAAAAGAGTTGAGATTAGCTGAGGATCTCACAGACTATCATGAGGAAATCCAGGGAACTTCACATTTCCAGGTGGGCAATGGATCGAGATCACTGTGGGATCTCATGGACTGCCAGGAGGGAAGTAGAGAGTTTTCAATTTGCTAGGTGGGCATGAGAACAGAGATGGGGTCAGTTGATTCCATAGACTGCCAGGAGGACAACAGGGAAATCCCAATTTTCCAGGTGGGTAGGGATGAGAAGAGGAGACTATCTGAGGGTCTCATAAACTCTGAAGTGAGCTTGTATCAGCAGATGCAACTGATAGAAGAATAAGATCAGGTGAATCTTCTGATGATTGGGGGAATTCAGGTACTCCTACCACATAGCCTAGAGGAGGCAAAGATCTGTATTGCAGAGGCAACAACGACAGAAGCTAAGACTATCAAAGAAGAATTGGAGTAGGTATTTAAGATTTCCCAAGTAGAAGAAGAAAATGAGCATTCTGAGGAATGGCTCAATACTTTCAGCCAGGAAGATGAAAAGAAGGAAACTGCAGCACTAAAGCTGACAGCAGAGGAAGCCGAAGAGTAGGCAGATAGATTTCTCACTCCATGGGAGATGGAACTGGAAATGTTGTAGGATTGGCTGAACAATCCAGAGCTAGCAGGAGAACTAGCAGAAGTTGAGCTATCAGAGAAGGTGATTGAACAACAGGTCAGTCAAGAGGAGACTGCAGAAATGGGCTTTGTAGCAGGGTGGCAAGTTAATACCACAGAAGAAGATGAAGAGAATGGCATGGGAGATCATGATGATCTACCCAATTGCAGAAAATTTTTGTAGCTGGGGAGACTGCAAAAAAAGGACCAGCCACTGGAGCAGTTGGATGCAGCGATCGAGGAGATCAGAAGGCTAATGTTAGGGTCAGCAAAGACTACCAGCAAGGAAAAGATGGGCAGAAAAGAAGCAACAACAGCACAAAAGCAGCAGCAGAAACAGGGAGATGGAGCGGATGAACAACTCCAGAGGATGATTTGGGATCCAGGAGGATTTCCACAGCTGAGATGGGAAGCTCATGAGCAAGAGCTCATGGATTTTGCAGCTGAGGAGTATGATGCAGGAGAATCTCTCCATGCAATCCAGCCACGTCAGTGCATGCAATTCAAGGCTGAAGAGAGGCGCAACCCTCATCTTCAGTTTTGAATTGAATGTAATTAATGTTTTAGGTTGTTGAGCCATGGAGCCATGCCTTTTTGCAGGCATTAGAGTAGGTAGGCCTTTAATGTTTGTAAGGCTGAGATCTAGATCTAGATTGCAAACTAGACAACCCATTCAATGTAATTGAATAGGGTAGGTAGATTGGAGGGAAGAGCTCGAAGAGCCCCCTCATGTAAAAAGATCAATGGGTATCTCATTTTGGAGGTAGTTTTAGTAGGGTAGAGAGTCTGCAAGTAGATAGCAGAAGAGAAGGAGCCGATACCTTGTTATAGGCCGTGCTCAGGAACACCTTGTACAAACAGGCATTTGCCATTTAATATATAAACAACAGTTTTTCCTGCATCTTTCATGTGTTGACTGAATGTATGTGAGTGTTATTTATATGATATGAATGTATGTTGTAGATGTATGCTAGGCATTTGTAGGGAGTTGTTTAAGTTTCAGGCTTGAGAGGTTCTTTGTGGTTTCATGCCAGGAGGGTGTGACAGAGTACTGCGGTCTTTGAATATCGGTGCATAGATGCACTTCTGAACTCTGCGGATTCAGACAAAGACGTGCGAGGCACAGGAACTGAAATCAAAAACTCAATGGAAGACCTCAAGGTTGCTTAATACCTTGGAGGCAAGGCTGTGTATGAGGAAATACAGTTGTAGACAAAATCTTTGAGGAATTCTGTAAAGCTCTGCCAAGTGGGCATTGAGCGGGTGTAAGGAGGGCACAGGAGACAGAACCGTTGGATATTCTGTAAGAAGATACTCTGCCAAGCGGGCATGGAGTAAGTGCCAGAGCACACAGAGGGATTTGTTGACTTTGGAAGAAGGTGGAATCTCTGAGGAGTTTCGTAAGAGGCTCTGCTAGGTGGGCATTGAGCATATTCACAGGGTTATTAGATACCCAGAAATACTCAGCAATAGGTTGCTTAAGTAGACCGAGTGCTAGGAGGGCCTTGTAATCCTCCATCTGTAGGAGGAAGAGAGAGAAGGACCTGTTTCCTTAGAAGTCTAGACAAGAAGAGAAGCTCAGGAGGAATAGCACTTTGCGTGCAGAAACTCAGCAGAGACGTAGAAGTTAGAATCCTTCAAGGATTTGGGAGTGGAAGATTAGAAGGTTTTAAACCTTCGAAGGGGTCGAAGGAAGGCAAGAGATCAAGTACCTTGAAAGTTTGAAGGAAGGTGTAGCGACGTCTGACCGCAGGAGGACAAGTTCTCAAGGAAAGAGACGGATGATCAAAATTCTTTGTGGAGGATTCGAGAAGTCCCGTGAGCCGTTAGATCTCACGAAGGAGCAGGGGAGTTACAGTGAGTACTCCTAAAGGTTCTAAGCTAAGGAGGAGTAGGACCATAGATCCAAGTCACAAGGGCCATTAGATTTGCAAGCAGATTCCTATTTCAGGATTTCGTAGGTGGAAGTCCTATAAACTTTACAACGAGAATCGTGATATCACGAAACGTGAAGTCTTGAAGGCTAACAGGATGGTGTGGGGCCAAAGGAGTCAGCGAGGCAGACAAGTGGTGCACTACCGACACGGAGTCAAACTTCGTTGACCATTTCAGGTTTTCGCAGGGTAAAGATCCGAGTCCATTGCATTAGAGTTCATGATATTGTGAAGTCTGAAGTCCTGATGGAGTAAAGGGGCGTTGAAAGGTCAATCTCATGGATGCATCGGTATTTTGGAAAATCGGGTTTCGGGAATTGAGGGAACGAGTTGCTAGATATCGCGATCACCGAAATCACGATAAAGAGAAATTTGAAGCAAGGAGAAAGAAGAAAGGTCAGCATTGATTATTTTCGGGTTTCAGAGATTTGAGAGACAGGCGCTCGACCGCTAGATTCGCGAAGGCACGAAATTCCGATCCCCTGAAGTATAAAGGGGATTTCTCAAAGTTAAGTGTGGGTGCAGATTTCCCGAAAAGGAAATAGAAGAGCCATTTCAAAGCTCTTCAGGCCAGTGTAAGGGAAAATATCTTGTTGACGTGGACATTCCAACCTGCGGGTTGAAGGGAGGGGATGTGCGTCATCAGTATTCTAGCACCAACTGGATGGAAGCACCTACTTCCACTTATATAAGCACCAACTTGCATATAGAAAACTCTGTGTTTTCCCAAGCATCACCCCGCCACCCTGTTTTCTAGCCACAACTAGATCGAAGCTACAACTCCCAATATTCAAGCACCAACTCGAATATTAGAGGACCACAGTCCTCCCTAGCACCACCCTACCTCCCTAATTATAAATAAATGATTGAATAACCAACAACACAGATAAATCGATTCTTACCACTTCTTCTTTGTTCTGTAAATCTGGTATGCTTCTAACTATTCTGTAATTCTTCTCTTCCTCTGTCTATTATGCAATTCTTCTCTATTTCAAGTTGTTCTGCAATTTTTCTCTTGATTCTATCTATTCCTCATCTGTTAGTCATCTCTGAGTTTTATCTCACACTACACATACTGTCGGTCTCACACTGCGCATACTGTAATTTTCCCTTTCTTACAGTTCAACTCATTTTTCATTTAGAACGACCAACCACCCACAGTCACTACATGTTTCTTTTTATATTCTACAACCCCTTCGGTTACCCCTCAAATCCCTAGAACAACGCTTCAAAAACTGAAACGCAAGTCATCTAAGAACCATGATTTGGTTCTTCTAACTGAATCGTAACTGAACAATTAATCGTGAAGAGCAACAGTAGCCCTTCAATTAGATTTCCAAGTATCCAACACCATTGGATTACAAGAACAGGGTCTCGCGTTGATTTCGCCATTTCACATTTCGGCATTTCGGCATTTCGACATTCCTATGGTGAAGAGTCTTGACACTCCAAGTCACAATCCCCAAAATGGATCCAGATCAACGGTCCACAAAACTTCATAATCTGATCCCTTCTTTTCTTAATTGAACGGCTGACGGGATTTCAACGTTTTCTCCTTCGAGGCATCGTGACTCCAACATTATAAAATTCATGATCACAAAATCTCCGAAGTGATTGGATGGTTCACATAACCCACTAAGATGGACATTTGATGGGATTTTAGAGTTTTGCCTTTCGAGTTTTCAAGACTCACAATAGTCTCTTTCAACATTTCAGAGTTGAAGACTTCGTGATGGTGGAGTTTCTGCTTTCTATGTAAAACCCCGAAATAGAAAGTTTCGATGTGATGTAAACCTGCTGACGTCACATGTGGATTGACATGTGCCGAATAGCTGCCACGTGTCACTCTAATTTGTGACTTACATGTGCCTGAAATGTTGAATGAGCTTGACACTTTTCATTGCTTGATTGTGCCACGTGTCCTTAGCTAACGTGGTTTGCTGATGTGGTTTGTTGATGTGTCTGTTTCGGGATTTCGAGGTTCACTACTTCAAAGGTTAAAGTTCCTTTGATATTTGATTTCCTGATCTGCGAAACTCTGAAATGGAGTCTTTGACATGCTCTCATCTTTCACATTTCACGATTTCATCATTCTTGTCGTGAGTGTCCTTGACACCTCCAACTCCCGGTATCCGAAACTCTAAAATGGAGATTAAGTCGTGGCTTCACATTTCGCGATTTCAACATTCTTGTCGTGAGTGTCCTTGACACCTCCAACTCCCGGTATCTGAAACTACGAAATGGAGATTAAGTTGTGGTTTCGCATTTCGCGATTTCATCATTCTTGTCGTGAGTGTCCTTGACACCTCCAACTCCCGGTATCCAAAACTTCGAAATGGAGATTAAATCGTGGTTTCACATTTCGCAATTTTCTGTCGTGAGTTGCTTCCTTGACTCCTGGAGTTTACACTTCTGATCTTTCCATGCGATCATCGTTGCACTGTTGGTCTTTCCACTTTATATTATTCATCATCATCAGGCTGAGATTGCCATCAATGACAAATGAATACTCTGCCTTCTATTTTCCCGTAATAAATATGCCAACAGATGCATCTATCCATCATTATGCATTTTCAACACCACAGGATTTTCATAATGCAACAATTAATTACTAGATAAAATAACAATCAATGTGCCAATACCCATGGCCACATCTACACAAGGCATCCATGCATTGACTACATAATACCACATAACCATGTCATGCATTCCAACATTATGAGTTGGAAGGTATGGCCAATGACTCAACACATCATCCACACACTTCCTACTACTTTCCTAACTATTTGGATACCTTCCTTTTCCACCCAAACACAACACCAAGAATATAATCCTTAAGTTCTCTTCGGTGTTGGCAAAGAGGTTTCATTCCAAACATCAGATATACAGTATATACCATTCATATAACGCTATATCCCTTCCATATCCAACCATATTATGGTCTCACAGACGACTAACTCTATGGATATTCATTGTTATAGAAGGAGTATGTCTCTGGAATTAACCCGATTATGATCCCATAACCAATCTTAACATAATATGCAACCAAATATTTATCTAAATTCATTCTAGCATCAACAACACTTACATACTCTAGGCCTTTGGCCATTACATACCAATTTAAATATTGAAAATTAACTCAGGGAATTATTACCTCAATCCCCTTCAACATGTATGCATCAACAAAAACTAAATGCATACCTGCCTAGTTGTTATCAACCTACTTGTTCCTATTTGACCAACTGATATTAGTAGAATCTCATAGACTTCCTCCTTCATCATTTTGATCACCAATCCTTCCACCCTCATGGGTCTTCACTGATATGGAAATCATAAGCAACAACAATGTCCACATATTTAAACCTGTTATATAATCCATCATTAGTCATACTCAATCACTATCTCATAATAATAGACTATTCTTAGTTCAAAACCATGTTATATGCATATCCAAGCATGTACATATGAAAAAATTACACAACTATATGTGCCAATAATTCATTGTCAGCATGCCTACTAATGAATATGCAATTTAACTTCATTGTATGCTTCATGCACTCTAGTGCATTTCTGATTTAATTCAATTATTTATTTATCTATTTATGTTGTAGTTGGTTGTCCTTCAAATCCTTCATATCCTTGTTGCCTTGCATGCTCCCATTATTCTCATATGCACTATGGTTCCCTGGTTTGAACACTTTCCAGCCACGTTCCACTTGGCCATTTTTTTCCACTTACTACCATTCCCCAATGGAAGTCCATTTTCATTCAATGACACTTTTCAAGTGAGAGAGCATTCAAATTTCTATGCATTGGCATCCTTCTTCCACTGTGAGCTGTGATATCGGAAGTGGATTCCTTTCACACTTAATCTTTGCAACTGTCTACACCTCTCTTCCTTCAAGGATGGGCAGCCATATTTTTACTTTGTGTGCCCAGCCATGACATTTTTAAACTTCTAGATTCATGTCCTATGTGAGGATTCTTGCATTGGTTGTACCTGCATTTTATTCATATCCTATAGTTGTTGACTAATACTTTTGTTCCACTATTCTTGAGTTCTTTGTCCGCCTTCATTAATTTCTCTGTAGCTCTTGATTTCCTCATATAACTTATGTAACCTTTTTCATGCCTCCATGACCCTAACATATGATATTATTTTTGAATTGATCTGACTATACCTCTGATCCTACCAAAATATTCAAGCAACCATTTTGTTAGAGTTATATATATCATAAAAATTTGTTAATTAAATTTACTGGTACTTTTTCTGCTTAATTTATGAAGAAAATTATATCAATTATAACAATTATCCAAAATAGAATGATTCCAGGTCATTCTCCTCTAGGTCATCTTTCCAACGACTATAATATTTCCCCAATGAGATATCTAAGATGAAAGTTAGGGATTCCTGAAAAAAGACTCTTTCAGCCCCCTTAACTAATACATAATTCAAATTTTTCTCAGGCGCTTTCTTCAAACACGTCCCACGTGTCCATGACTCCAAACCACAAGCCAAATCCTTCCTGGCGCTTTTCTGTGTTAGAATTATTATATCTGAGATCGTGTGGTTTAAAATCAATTGAGGGCTAATATTGACGAACAAAAGGAGCTCCAGGACTCCAATCTTTGGGAGTTATGAACTATCCACACCCTCAACCCTTCTAGAGTTCCAAGTCTCTGGACTGTAGGAGATTTTGCCACGTATCCCTTCCCAATCAATGACTAGAATTTTCTTCACAACTCCGGGATTCGGGGATTTCCCAAGCACCTTTCCAAAGATATTCTAGACTGATGAATTACCAGAGGTCCTCTCCTTCCTCCACGTATTATCTCTTGATCAATGATTGAGATTAACTCCAGCCTTCATATCTTCTCGACTCAAAGAAACCTGCAACTCAATTTATCTGGAGTACCAAGTCTCTAGACCTTGGGATATTGCACCACATGTGTATTGTAATCAATGGATGAGATGGAATATGGCCTTCAGGAGTCCTCGACCCCAACTGCTTATGCCTTGAATCCTCCAAAGTGCCAAGTCTCCATACTATGGGATCTACTGCCATGTGTCCTCTCCTGATCAACGCTGAGGATTTACTCTGCTCTTTAAAGCTTTGGGGGTTTCACCTTAATCACACTTCATTCCTTTAGAATGCCTAACTAGAGAACTCCCAAAGTCTTCATCACTAACTAAGCACCAAGGGGTGCTACATGGAAGAAAATAAGGAATGGACATGTGGCCCTATCTGACGGGTGACACGTGTCATATACTAAATGGAACGAACGATCTTTGAAAACATGAGACACAGTGACACATAGCAAGCATCAAGTGTGTCCATGTCACCATAGGTGACGTTAGCAGACCACGTCACTCTAGTGCCTCACGACTTCGGGACATTAGAACTTTAGAACTTCAAGAGACTTCTCCACACTACACCGAAAATCCCCTAAACGTCGAATTCCTGAATAGGCTGATCTACGGACACGTGTCCTAAAAATGAATGGTCCAGATTTAATCTGGATTTTGAGACTTCAAAGGTTTTCTTTGTCTAGAAAAGAAAAAAACTTCGCCAAAATCTGTTGATGCCCGACCATCAGTCTTCAACGATCGAATATTTTCTTTGTCTAGAAAAAAACAAAATCCTCACTAGAATTTGTTGATCCCTGACCATCAGTCATTTCCGATCGAAGATTTTCTTTGGTCGATATTAAACCCTTCACCAAACTCTTCAATCAATGACCATTGGTCTTTGACGATTTTTGTTGGCGAACTTCCACACTTAGAACTTTTGACAAAATCCCTGGTGAATCTGGGTCATTGATCTTCCAACTAATATGATCTTGACTGTTGATATTCTCCAACTCCCCAAGAAACCGAAATGAATATGAATCAACGATATTCCTCATTTTTCAAATCATTGAATCAATCCCAGCCGTCGATTTGGTAATTTCGCCAAACCTTGTAAAACCTTCAAATTTTTAAATTTTTTCAAGGACCAATCTCGACTGTTGATCCAATATCTAACATGATCTCAACCATCAATTCTCCAATCTCTGTCCAACATTATAACAACCATTAAAACTCGAATTTTTTGACCTTCTAGGTCGAATTCATCTTTGCAACTCCACAGATCGAATCCATTAAATTCTTAGACAATCCTGGAATCATTCAAACTCAAATTAGTTCACGAATTTGGGGGATTTCACTCAAATGTTTCCACCATTTTTCCCCAAATTCACACAGATATATAAAATATGTGACAGCGAATCTTCTCGATTTTCACTTGCTCTGGACCGTAATAGTCTGATGTTTGAACCAGAATCATTGATACCAATTTGTAACATACCCATCCATCCCCAGGCCCGGGCTATGCCACTTAAACTCGCTTACACAAGATGCAACACACCCATCCACCCACATGCCAGGCATGTTGTAGTCCCAAGACTCATTTCTATGAACTTATCTCGAATTCAAAAGACTTGTCATTAATAAAAGAGGCATGAAAATTGCATGCATAAATTGATATCCATGCTACAACATAAATTAGTAAACAATGTGCCATGCACAACAAACAACCAACAAACAGGCACATTAAAATACATACCTCAACGATAATTAAAATACATAGCAGAATATATATTACACAGAAAACACATGAGATAGAGAACTTATCTTTTCAAGTAAATATTCACCCACTAGATGCAAACTAAGGAAGTTCCTCCGAACCATAGACATTTTTTTTATTTTACTCTCAATAGTAGGTCAGCCCCAATCTAAGGCTATGAATCCACAAGGATGGGTCCTAGGCCAAGTCTAAACACACAACAGTTAGCTAACTAGATCTCTGGTTTCCCAACCTCACAACAAATCCTAATTTCCATCTCTCTTTCCCCCTCAGCCTGCACAACCCAAAGAAATGAACACCTTTCTCTACCATGTATCCCTTGAGGCTGTTCCATTTCTCTATCGAGCTCCAGTGCTACTGGTCAAGAAATATCCCTACTAGAAACTCAAAGGATTCTCAGTTGTGGACATTTCTATATGAACTTCCATCAGTCTCATAACTAACATGCCTCTCATCACTCAAGCTATCACAAGGCTTTCAACATTCACAACAATCCAAAGTACACCAACTCTCTTCTACCCAGCCTGAACAACCCAAATAATGGACCCCTTTTTTTTCCACGCAGTCCCTTAGGCCTGTCCATCTCGTTCTAGGGCTCCAGTGCTTCTGGTCAAGAATCTCCATGCTGGGACTCTCAGGATTCACAACTATGGACAATTCTATCTTAACTTCCATCATTCTCATGCACAAAGGCATCCATTCCCTTATGGAATGATCAATAATTATTACAACCCTTCATTAATGGCTCTCCTCTTCCTTCCATTGTTTCCATGTTCCGTCCAACAACATATGAACTAGCAATAGTGAGTGAAGAGGAAATAAGAATAAGGGAACAAGGGAACAAAATGAACCAGGGGAAGAAGATGAACAAAAGGGAAGTATGACCCCAAAACTTTACCCAAATCCATCCTTATTCAGCCATTCATATACATGGTCATACCAAGAGCACACAAATTCATCTCAAGTGAAGGAAGAGGAAGAAG
This sequence comes from Picea engelmannii, assembly GCA_009831015.1. Classification (NCBI taxonomy): domain Eukaryota; kingdom Viridiplantae; phylum Streptophyta; class Pinopsida; order Pinales; family Pinaceae; genus Picea; species Picea engelmannii. Next base: position 568,623 of record ML792298.1, on the reverse strand, counting down.
AACCAGTGAGAAGAAGCACACCGGGGAAAGAAGCCCATGTAACCAATTTTCTCCATAAAATCAATTATGAGTAAATAAAATAATAATAAAAATAATACTTAGCCCCTCAATCCCCCTCTCTCGTGGAATCATAGCTCCATATCTCTTTTTTTCTTGTTCATCATGCAGCGAGTGGTGTATTTTATTAATGTATATTAAGTATTACATTTCCTACGCACTTTGGTCGCTTTTCGACTTTACCGGCTCACCAGCCTAAGTCACAATTACATAATACATTATAGTTCATAATGGTTAAAACTAGGATGTTACACTTCTCGAGACTTGGTCTTAGCAATTGATCAGTATTTTTATTTGATGGGGGTATAGCATCCCTTTCTTCCCCCTCTTGGTCTGAGTGATCTTGAGTCTCCTTTTGAGTTTGATCTCATTGTTTGTAGATCCTAAATCCCTTGTACTTGTGATTATTCATTGATAAACTTTGCTAGTCCTAGCCAAAACCTCCATCATCATATGGAATATGGTCAGTTTTCTTCGCCCTTTAGGACTTTTGTCCCTGCTCATTTGCGTGATTTCTCGGATATTGAATTTCCTTCATATGAGGTTATCCTTGAAGCCATGACTACGGTTTCCATATCATGGGAAGACTTACACCATGGTTTGTGTTTTCTTCCCTTTTGGGACACTTTCCAGGTTGACTATTAAAGAGACTCTTGGCCAGAGCCTAGAAAGAGGCTCTACCTCAACTAGTACCATGCATGAGTTGTAAGTTTGTACGATGCCTTGTACCATATTGTATAGTCCACGTTTGTTGTTTTCAAGTTTTGTATTTAGTAGCACCTCTTATTTTCCGAAGTTTTTCTCTATATTGGATTTATTAACCTCTGGATGAGTGTTATTGGCCTTATATGCAAGATCTTGGAGATGTTTTTTTCTTTGAATTTTTTTCGTTGTATAGATCCATTCTAAAATTTATTGACCTTCAAACTGGCATATAGGTTAGGTTTTTCCCCACTTGCATTTTTTCATTACCCGTTTCCTTGTTCATTTGGCCTTAGGATTGACCCCACTGAATTGTGACACTAACCTTCCTTATTGAACAACGTGTCATAATTTATGTGGTAGAGCCTTCCTTCCATGAGCATCCTAGTTAGAGCCTTTTTTTATCCATTTGGTTCCCATGCCGAAGTACTTCATAGGCATGGGAGTCTTGTTTAGTCTTTTTTAGCATGGGAATCCCTTAGAGCATGGTTTGTTTCCTTTCAATATGATTTAAACTATGAAAGTGACATCTAGCAAGAGATTATTTATCTTTTTCGACCTCGCTTAGATTACATACGAAAAGGATCCCCTTTGGAGTCTCCTTTAATATCTTTTCAAACTCCCTGAAATTGAAAATATTGTAGAGCAATCTTGTTTTCCTTCATCCTCATCAAAGTGAAATTTGGAGGCACATCTATCCGACGATAGTTTACCCCTTTTTTGGTTTGGATGGATATTTTTACAAAAAGGGTATGCCCTAGGAGCTACAATTCACTAGGAGAGTATTATTAGGTGTAAGTTTAACCCTTTTTCGAGACTGAGGGACTAAATATCCGAAAAAGGGCTATTCTCCTTGGTTTTGGTTTATCTATTTTTCGGGCCGTGGAGATTATTTATGAAAAAGGAAACCCCTTTGATTCTTCTTTAAACCCTTTTCTGACCCGCAAAACAAGAAAAGATCGTCGGGTGACCTTGTTCCTTTCACACTCGTTAATTGGTCTAGAAGGAATATCTATTTGCCATAAGTTTAACCATTTTTCTAGCCAATTGATTACCCATGAAAAAGGTACGCCTCGAGAGACATGTCTCTCCGAGAGATTTCTCCTAAATTATCTTTTATACTTTTTCGGGCTCAAGAGATTAAATTACAAAAAAGGCGGTGAGTCCATAGTTAAGCTCTTTTCAGACTTCTTAAAATTGAATAGATAGTCAAGTGATCTTGTCTCTATCACACTCATTAAAATGGTTTTGAAGAGACATCCTTTTGGTATAATTTTAACCCTTTTACGGACCAATTGGACTAATTACGAAAAAGGAATACTCTGGCCCTAGTGACCAGAAGAGTTCTCCTTGGTATGATTTTATTATTTTTTGGGCCTTGGAGACTAACCTCATGAAAAATCACTCTAGAGTCTTCTTTTAGTATTTTTCAGACTCTCTAAAAATGAAAAACCACTAAGATTACCTTCTTTGGGATAATAAAACTTTTCATGGAAGGAGTCTTGTTGTGTCATGTTGTAATCAAATTGCATGTCTCATCCTTGTGTCTTTGGCCTAATGTAGGATTCATGTTGCAATTACTGAACCTTTAAAGAATTCCTTAGGTGCAATCCTTGTAGCATTGTTTCCCTTGTGATTTGACACCTTGACCCATGGAAAAATTTTCCTAAGTGTCCTTATCTTGCACAAGTCTCCTAGCACTGAGAATCAGTTTGTTCCATGCTCTTGGAAATAGTTTTCTTTCCCGCGACACTCGTTCATCCTTTGTAACATAATTTTTTTTTTTTTTTCAATATTTTTAAATATTTGAAAAAGACAAAAAAATAAAATATTCCAAAATGAGGGGGAAGGATATACATTCTCTTTTATCAACAGAAATATAGTATCTCATGGACAAAGAACCTCCTTCCATTTGTTCTACAAGCATTGAGATCTAGTATTACCTTAGGAATATTTTCTCATTACATAGAGTTGCATCCTCCTCCATTTGGTTACTCTTCCAAACATATGGATAGTTTTTCGTGCCTCCTGTGTCACAGAATTATGTCAATAATATTACTCGTGAGTCTCATTATATTTTGTTGTGATTTTGTCCAAGGGAATCTTTCCAGCCTGAGTCAACCATTCTTTAGTTAGTCTCTTGAACTTCATGAGTTGGCCATCTTGAGAATCTAGTCAAGTTCCTATTCAGAATCAATGAAGTTCGGTACATGTTGTTCAAGTTCTTCCAGTCTTTCCACAACGATTTGTTGAAGACCTCGGGGTAGTGATTCCTACACTCTTATTATACTCCTACCTGATTTTTTAATCCCTTGAATATTTTTCTTGAGTGATGAAGCTACCACCTCCAACTACAATGATGCAAGAGCATCATCAAAAAGAGAGAGTGGAGGACAGTATGATATACACCAGCACACATTTTGAAGACATTTTTGAATTTCAAAAGAAGATCCATTAATGTAATAGTTGTAAGGATGTATTTTCTTTCACTGTTTTGGGGATTGTAATACAGATCTTTAGCATTCTCTCTCATCTGTCGGTTGTGGACATTTATTGTAATAAATGTAAAGTAGATGGTAGTATTTAATTTCGATAAGATAGATTAAGGTTGTAGGAGGGAAAAACTCAAGAAGACTCCCTCGTAGATGAATTGTATCATTATTCTCATTGTATGAGCAGTAGAGAAAAGAGAGCATAGGAGAGAAGAGAAGAACATATATTGTAGAAGTTGTATGAGTAGATAGATGTTTTTGTTGTAGACCATGTACATAAGAACTTGAATTAATATAAGAATTCTTTGATCCAAATTTTCTTGTGTATTTTGGTCCCTGTATGCATCTATTGAATGGTATGTTTACAGTTTAATTCTAGTTTATGTTATGCATTTGTTTCAATGCCATATGTATGTGATTTCATGTTGAATGTATGAAGTCCGCGAGAAGAGTATAAGTTTCAATTGTTTCTCTTCCTGAGAATTCATACAAGGAGTGCAGTGAAAGTCCGCAAGGAGTGAGTTGACAAGATTCTGAGTTTTATCTCAGAAAGCTTAGGAGAGATAGTGTTAACTTATACCAGTAGAAGTGAAAGTATAGCATAGAGCCATGCAAGGTGTGCATAGGCCAGGTTTAGTCTTAAACTTTTCCAACCCAAGTGAGCCATTGAAGAACTTATGTCACAAGGAGTGCACAGAGTTGGATTTGTCATATAACTAGAGGTTATCACGAAGGCCGCAAGGACTGTGCGCAGGATTCCTTAGAATCCTTGAGTTTGCAACAAGGATCAAGCTCATGAGGGATAGAGACTTCGATAAGTTCAGATGGAATACAAGGGCTGAAGTCACCTCATAGAATCAAGTTCAGAAGGCT
>ML792298.1:534370-561709 GCA_009831015.1 Picea engelmannii | reverse complement strand
GTAATAAATATGCCAACAGATGCATCTATCCATCATTATGCATTTTCAACACCACAGGATTTTCATAATGCAACAATTAATTACTAGATAAAATAACAATCAATGTGCCAATACCCATGGCCACATCTACACAAGGCATCCATGCATTGACTACATAATACCACATAACCATGTCATGCATTCCAACATTATGAGTTGGAAGGTATGGCCAATGACTCAACACATCATCCACACACTTCCTACTACTTTCCTAACTATTTGGATACCTTCCTTTTCCACCCAAACACAACACCAAGAATATAATCCTTAAGTTCTCTTCGGTGTTGGCAAAGAGGTTTCATTCCAAACATCAGATATACAGTATATACCATTCATATAACGCTATATCCCTTCCATATCCAACCATATTATGGTCTCACAGACGACTAACTCTATGGATATTCATTGTTATAGAAGGAGTATGTCTCTGGAATTAACCCGATTATGATCCCATAACCAATCTTAACATAATATGCAACCAAATATTTATCTAAATTCATTCTAGCATCAACAACACTTACATACTCTAGGCCTTTGGCCATTACATACCAATTTAAATATTGAAAATTAACTCAGGGAATTATTACCTCAATCCCCTTCAACATGTATGCATCAACAAAAACTAAATGCATACCTGCCTAGTTGTTATCAACCTACTTGTTCCTATTTGACCAACTGATATTAGTAGAATCTCATAGACTTCCTCCTTCATCATTTTGATCACCAATCCTTCCACCCTCATGGGTCTTCACTGATATGGAAATCATAAGCAACAACAATGTCCACATATTTAAACCTGTTATATAATCCATCATTAGTCATACTCAATCACTATCTCATAATAATAGACTATTCTTAGTTCAAAACCATGTTATATGCATATCCAAGCATGTACATATGAAAAAATTACACAACTATATGTGCCAATAATTCATTGTCAGCATGCCTACTAATGAATATGCAATTTAACTTCATTGTATGCTTCATGCACTCTAGTGCATTTCTGATTTAATTCAATTATTTATTTATCTATTTATGTTGTAGTTGGTTGTCCTTCAAATCCTTCATATCCTTGTTGCCTTGCATGCTCCCATTATTCTCATATGCACTATGGTTCCCTGGTTTGAACACTTTCCAGCCACGTTCCACTTGGCCATTTTTTTCCACTTACTACCATTCCCCAATGGAAGTCCATTTTCATTCAATGACACTTTTCAAGTGAGAGAGCATTCAAATTTCTATGCATTGGCATCCTTCTTCCACTGTGAGCTGTGATATCGGAAGTGGATTCCTTTCACACTTAATCTTTGCAACTGTCTACACCTCTCTTCCTTCAAGGATGGGCAGCCATATTTTTACTTTGTGTGCCCAGCCATGACATTTTTAAACTTCTAGATTCATGTCCTATGTGAGGATTCTTGCATTGGTTGTACCTGCATTTTATTCATATCCTATAGTTGTTGACTAATACTTTTGTTCCACTATTCTTGAGTTCTTTGTCCGCCTTCATTAATTTCTCTGTAGCTCTTGATTTCCTCATATAACTTATGTAACCTTTTTCATGCCTCCATGACCCTAACATATGATATTATTTTTGAATTGATCTGACTATACCTCTGATCCTACCAAAATATTCAAGCAACCATTTTGTTAGAGTTATATATATCATAAAAATTTGTTAATTAAATTTACTGGTACTTTTTCTGCTTAATTTATGAAGAAAATTATATCAATTATAACAATTATCCAAAATAGAATGATTCCAGGTCATTCTCCTCTAGGTCATCTTTCCAACGACTATAATATTTCCCCAATGAGATATCTAAGATGAAAGTTAGGGATTCCTGAAAAAAGACTCTTTCAGCCCCCTTAACTAATACATAATTCAAATTTTTCTCAGGCGCTTTCTTCAAACACGTCCCACGTGTCCATGACTCCAAACCACAAGCCAAATCCTTCCTGGCGCTTTTCTGTGTTAGAATTATTATATCTGAGATCGTGTGGTTTAAAATCAATTGAGGGCTAATATTGACGAACAAAAGGAGCTCCAGGACTCCAATCTTTGGGAGTTATGAACTATCCACACCCTCAACCCTTCTAGAGTTCCAAGTCTCTGGACTGTAGGAGATTTTGCCACGTATCCCTTCCCAATCAATGACTAGAATTTTCTTCACAACTCCGGGATTCGGGGATTTCCCAAGCACCTTTCCAAAGATATTCTAGACTGATGAATTACCAGAGGTCCTCTCCTTCCTCCACGTATTATCTCTTGATCAATGATTGAGATTAACTCCAGCCTTCATATCTTCTCGACTCAAAGAAACCTGCAACTCAATTTATCTGGAGTACCAAGTCTCTAGACCTTGGGATATTGCACCACATGTGTATTGTAATCAATGGATGAGATGGAATATGGCCTTCAGGAGTCCTCGACCCCAACTGCTTATGCCTTGAATCCTCCAAAGTGCCAAGTCTCCATACTATGGGATCTACTGCCATGTGTCCTCTCCTGATCAACGCTGAGGATTTACTCTGCTCTTTAAAGCTTTGGGGGTTTCACCTTAATCACACTTCATTCCTTTAGAATGCCTAACTAGAGAACTCCCAAAGTCTTCATCACTAACTAAGCACCAAGGGGTGCTACATGGAAGAAAATAAGGAATGGACATGTGGCCCTATCTGACGGGTGACACGTGTCATATACTAAATGGAACGAACGATCTTTGAAAACATGAGACACAGTGACACATAGCAAGCATCAAGTGTGTCCATGTCACCATAGGTGACGTTAGCAGACCACGTCACTCTAGTGCCTCACGACTTCGGGACATTAGAACTTTAGAACTTCAAGAGACTTCTCCACACTACACCGAAAATCCCCTAAACGTCGAATTCCTGAATAGGCTGATCTACGGACACGTGTCCTAAAAATGAATGGTCCAGATTTAATCTGGATTTTGAGACTTCAAAGGTTTTCTTTGTCTAGAAAAGAAAAAAACTTCGCCAAAATCTGTTGATGCCCGACCATCAGTCTTCAACGATCGAATATTTTCTTTGTCTAGAAAAAAACAAAATCCTCACTAGAATTTGTTGATCCCTGACCATCAGTCATTTCCGATCGAAGATTTTCTTTGGTCGATATTAAACCCTTCACCAAACTCTTCAATCAATGACCATTGGTCTTTGACGATTTTTGTTGGCGAACTTCCACACTTAGAACTTTTGACAAAATCCCTGGTGAATCTGGGTCATTGATCTTCCAACTAATATGATCTTGACTGTTGATATTCTCCAACTCCCCAAGAAACCGAAATGAATATGAATCAACGATATTCCTCATTTTTCAAATCATTGAATCAATCCCAGCCGTCGATTTGGTAATTTCGCCAAACCTTGTAAAACCTTCAAATTTTTAAATTTTTTCAAGGACCAATCTCGACTGTTGATCCAATATCTAACATGATCTCAACCATCAATTCTCCAATCTCTGTCCAACATTATAACAACCATTAAAACTCGAATTTTTTGACCTTCTAGGTCGAATTCATCTTTGCAACTCCACAGATCGAATCCATTAAATTCTTAGACAATCCTGGAATCATTCAAACTCAAATTAGTTCACGAATTTGGGGGATTTCACTCAAATGTTTCCACCATTTTTCCCCAAATTCACACAGATATATAAAATATGTGACAGCGAATCTTCTCGATTTTCACTTGCTCTGGACCGTAATAGTCTGATGTTTGAACCAGAATCATTGATACCAATTTGTAACATACCCATCCATCCCCAGGCCCGGGCTATGCCACTTAAACTCGCTTACACAAGATGCAACACACCCATCCACCCACATGCCAGGCATGTTGTAGTCCCAAGACTCATTTCTATGAACTTATCTCGAATTCAAAAGACTTGTCATTAATAAAAGAGGCATGAAAATTGCATGCATAAATTGATATCCATGCTACAACATAAATTAGTAAACAATGTGCCATGCACAACAAACAACCAACAAACAGGCACATTAAAATACATACCTCAACGATAATTAAAATACATAGCAGAATATATATTACACAGAAAACACATGAGATAGAGAACTTATCTTTTCAAGTAAATATTCACCCACTAGATGCAAACTAAGGAAGTTCCTCCGAACCATAGACATTTTTTTTATTTTACTCTCAATAGTAGGTCAGCCCCAATCTAAGGCTATGAATCCACAAGGATGGGTCCTAGGCCAAGTCTAAACACACAACAGTTAGCTAACTAGATCTCTGGTTTCCCAACCTCACAACAAATCCTAATTTCCATCTCTCTTTCCCCCTCAGCCTGCACAACCCAAAGAAATGAACACCTTTCTCTACCATGTATCCCTTGAGGCTGTTCCATTTCTCTATCGAGCTCCAGTGCTACTGGTCAAGAAATATCCCTACTAGAAACTCAAAGGATTCTCAGTTGTGGACATTTCTATATGAACTTCCATCAGTCTCATAACTAACATGCCTCTCATCACTCAAGCTATCACAAGGCTTTCAACATTCACAACAATCCAAAGTACACCAACTCTCTTCTACCCAGCCTGAACAACCCAAATAATGGACCCCTTTTTTTTCCACGCAGTCCCTTAGGCCTGTCCATCTCGTTCTAGGGCTCCAGTGCTTCTGGTCAAGAATCTCCATGCTGGGACTCTCAGGATTCACAACTATGGACAATTCTATCTTAACTTCCATCATTCTCATGCACAAAGGCATCCATTCCCTTATGGAATGATCAATAATTATTACAACCCTTCATTAATGGCTCTCCTCTTCCTTCCATTGTTTCCATGTTCCGTCCAACAACATATGAACTAGCAATAGTGAGTGAAGAGGAAATAAGAATAAGGGAACAAGGGAACAAAATGAACCAGGGGAAGAAGATGAACAAAAGGGAAGTATGACCCCAAAACTTTACCCAAATCCATCCTTATTCAGCCATTCATATACATGGTCATACCAAGAGCACACAAATTCATCTCAAGTGAAGGAAGAGGAAGAAGAACCAGTGAGAAGAAGCACACCGGGGAAAGAAGCCCATGTAACCAATTTTCTCCATAAAATCAATTATGAGTAAATAAAATAATAATAAAAATAATACTTAGCCCCTCAATCCCCCTCTCTCGTGGAATCATAGCTCCATATCTCTTTTTTTCTTGTTCATCATGCAGCGAGTGGTGTATTTTATTAATGTATATTAAGTATTACATTTCCTACGCACTTTGGTCGCTTTTCGACTTTACCGGCTCACCAGCCTAAGTCACAATTACATAATACATTATAGTTCATAATGGTTAAAACTAGGATGTTACACTTCTCGAGACTTGGTCTTAGCAATTGATCAGTATTTTTATTTGATGGGGGTATAGCATCCCTTTCTTCCCCCTCTTGGTCTGAGTGATCTTGAGTCTCCTTTTGAGTTTGATCTCATTGTTTGTAGATCCTAAATCCCTTGTACTTGTGATTATTCATTGATAAACTTTGCTAGTCCTAGCCAAAACCTCCATCATCATATGGAATATGGTCAGTTTTCTTCGCCCTTTAGGACTTTTGTCCCTGCTCATTTGCGTGATTTCTCGGATATTGAATTTCCTTCATATGAGGTTATCCTTGAAGCCATGACTACGGTTTCCATATCATGGGAAGACTTACACCATGGTTTGTGTTTTCTTCCCTTTTGGGACACTTTCCAGGTTGACTATTAAAGAGACTCTTGGCCAGAGCCTAGAAAGAGGCTCTACCTCAACTAGTACCATGCATGAGTTGTAAGTTTGTACGATGCCTTGTACCATATTGTATAGTCCACGTTTGTTGTTTTCAAGTTTTGTATTTAGTAGCACCTCTTATTTTCCGAAGTTTTTCTCTATATTGGATTTATTAACCTCTGGATGAGTGTTATTGGCCTTATATGCAAGATCTTGGAGATGTTTTTTTCTTTGAATTTTTTTCGTTGTATAGATCCATTCTAAAATTTATTGACCTTCAAACTGGCATATAGGTTAGGTTTTTCCCCACTTGCATTTTTTCATTACCCGTTTCCTTGTTCATTTGGCCTTAGGATTGACCCCACTGAATTGTGACACTAACCTTCCTTATTGAACAACGTGTCATAATTTATGTGGTAGAGCCTTCCTTCCATGAGCATCCTAGTTAGAGCCTTTTTTTATCCATTTGGTTCCCATGCCGAAGTACTTCATAGGCATGGGAGTCTTGTTTAGTCTTTTTTAGCATGGGAATCCCTTAGAGCATGGTTTGTTTCCTTTCAATATGATTTAAACTATGAAAGTGACATCTAGCAAGAGATTATTTATCTTTTTCGACCTCGCTTAGATTACATACGAAAAGGATCCCCTTTGGAGTCTCCTTTAATATCTTTTCAAACTCCCTGAAATTGAAAATATTGTAGAGCAATCTTGTTTTCCTTCATCCTCATCAAAGTGAAATTTGGAGGCACATCTATCCGACGATAGTTTACCCCTTTTTTGGTTTGGATGGATATTTTTACAAAAAGGGTATGCCCTAGGAGCTACAATTCACTAGGAGAGTATTATTAGGTGTAAGTTTAACCCTTTTTCGAGACTGAGGGACTAAATATCCGAAAAAGGGCTATTCTCCTTGGTTTTGGTTTATCTATTTTTCGGGCCGTGGAGATTATTTATGAAAAAGGAAACCCCTTTGATTCTTCTTTAAACCCTTTTCTGACCCGCAAAACAAGAAAAGATCGTCGGGTGACCTTGTTCCTTTCACACTCGTTAATTGGTCTAGAAGGAATATCTATTTGCCATAAGTTTAACCATTTTTCTAGCCAATTGATTACCCATGAAAAAGGTACGCCTCGAGAGACATGTCTCTCCGAGAGATTTCTCCTAAATTATCTTTTATACTTTTTCGGGCTCAAGAGATTAAATTACAAAAAAGGCGGTGAGTCCATAGTTAAGCTCTTTTCAGACTTCTTAAAATTGAATAGATAGTCAAGTGATCTTGTCTCTATCACACTCATTAAAATGGTTTTGAAGAGACATCCTTTTGGTATAATTTTAACCCTTTTACGGACCAATTGGACTAATTACGAAAAAGGAATACTCTGGCCCTAGTGACCAGAAGAGTTCTCCTTGGTATGATTTTATTATTTTTTGGGCCTTGGAGACTAACCTCATGAAAAATCACTCTAGAGTCTTCTTTTAGTATTTTTCAGACTCTCTAAAAATGAAAAACCACTAAGATTACCTTCTTTGGGATAATAAAACTTTTCATGGAAGGAGTCTTGTTGTGTCATGTTGTAATCAAATTGCATGTCTCATCCTTGTGTCTTTGGCCTAATGTAGGATTCATGTTGCAATTACTGAACCTTTAAAGAATTCCTTAGGTGCAATCCTTGTAGCATTGTTTCCCTTGTGATTTGACACCTTGACCCATGGAAAAATTTTCCTAAGTGTCCTTATCTTGCACAAGTCTCCTAGCACTGAGAATCAGTTTGTTCCATGCTCTTGGAAATAGTTTTCTTTCCCGCGACACTCGTTCATCCTTTGTAACATAATTTTTTTTTTTTTTTCAATATTTTTAAATATTTGAAAAAGACAAAAAAATAAAATATTCCAAAATGAGGGGGAAGGATATACATTCTCTTTTATCAACAGAAATATAGTATCTCATGGACAAAGAACCTCCTTCCATTTGTTCTACAAGCATTGAGATCTAGTATTACCTTAGGAATATTTTCTCATTACATAGAGTTGCATCCTCCTCCATTTGGTTACTCTTCCAAACATATGGATAGTTTTTCGTGCCTCCTGTGTCACAGAATTATGTCAATAATATTACTCGTGAGTCTCATTATATTTTGTTGTGATTTTGTCCAAGGGAATCTTTCCAGCCTGAGTCAACCATTCTTTAGTTAGTCTCTTGAACTTCATGAGTTGGCCATCTTGAGAATCTAGTCAAGTTCCTATTCAGAATCAATGAAGTTCGGTACATGTTGTTCAAGTTCTTCCAGTCTTTCCACAACGATTTGTTGAAGACCTCGGGGTAGTGATTCCTACACTCTTATTATACTCCTACCTGATTTTTTAATCCCTTGAATATTTTTCTTGAGTGATGAAGCTACCACCTCCAACTACAATGATGCAAGAGCATCATCAAAAAGAGAGAGTGGAGGACAGTATGATATACACCAGCACACATTTTGAAGACATTTTTGAATTTCAAAAGAAGATCCATTAATGTAATAGTTGTAAGGATGTATTTTCTTTCACTGTTTTGGGGATTGTAATACAGATCTTTAGCATTCTCTCTCATCTGTCGGTTGTGGACATTTATTGTAATAAATGTAAAGTAGATGGTAGTATTTAATTTCGATAAGATAGATTAAGGTTGTAGGAGGGAAAAACTCAAGAAGACTCCCTCGTAGATGAATTGTATCATTATTCTCATTGTATGAGCAGTAGAGAAAAGAGAGCATAGGAGAGAAGAGAAGAACATATATTGTAGAAGTTGTATGAGTAGATAGATGTTTTTGTTGTAGACCATGTACATAAGAACTTGAATTAATATAAGAATTCTTTGATCCAAATTTTCTTGTGTATTTTGGTCCCTGTATGCATCTATTGAATGGTATGTTTACAGTTTAATTCTAGTTTATGTTATGCATTTGTTTCAATGCCATATGTATGTGATTTCATGTTGAATGTATGAAGTCCGCGAGAAGAGTATAAGTTTCAATTGTTTCTCTTCCTGAGAATTCATACAAGGAGTGCAGTGAAAGTCCGCAAGGAGTGAGTTGACAAGATTCTGAGTTTTATCTCAGAAAGCTTAGGAGAGATAGTGTTAACTTATACCAGTAGAAGTGAAAGTATAGCATAGAGCCATGCAAGGTGTGCATAGGCCAGGTTTAGTCTTAAACTTTTCCAACCCAAGTGAGCCATTGAAGAACTTATGTCACAAGGAGTGCACAGAGTTGGATTTGTCATATAACTAGAGGTTATCACGAAGGCCGCAAGGACTGTGCGCAGGATTCCTTAGAATCCTTGAGTTTGCAACAAGGATCAAGCTCATGAGGGATAGAGACTTCGATAAGTTCAGATGGAATACAAGGGCTGAAGTCACCTCATAGAATCAAGTTCAGAAGGCTTGACGCCAAGTTATTTGTACATGAAACATTGAGAGCCAGACGAATGGTTGGAATTCCTGAAGGGAAAAACGTTGATTTCCATAGGTTGTTGGATCCAGAAAATCCACGAGGAGGCTAAGGGTTGAGCGTCTTTCGAAACTCACAATATTAGGAGAGATAGTAGCCGTCATATCTGAAGGAGTGTGAGCCATTGATTCGACACTTTGGAATATCGACATTTCGGGAATCAGAATAGTGGAGGAAGCTACTTTCGGATGTTCCGAGTCATGAAATTCCGATTCGCGAAGGAAGAATCTAGAGCATCGAATCATGGGGAACAGGGATTGTTGATATAGCATAGCGATCATCACAAGTTCGCATTTTGGGAGAAGGGGAGAGAACCAGGTCGCGAGTTCCCGATACGCAAAATCCTGAAACACTCAAGAGTTCGACCCCAGGTTATAGCCGGAGGTCACATCAGTGAAGAATTAAAGGGAGGATCTAGGGATCGTTAATCCCTATTTTGGAGTTTGGAAATTGGAGGATTTAGGGTGACTCACAATAGAACTCCCAAAATCATGAAGGGAGAAGTGACTTTGATTAGGCTTATAGTCATTGTCGGTGGTCGCATGAGGGGCGTTTGTGCCTTTTTCTTGCTCGCACAGGTGGAGTTCATAAAAGGACTGTTATAGAAATATTTGCCTCACCATTGCTATCTTTCACAGACAACCTTTTTCCATTTCCATATGAAAACTTATCAACCCCCTTTTGATAAATCCAGAGCCAAAAATATATATTTTTCCACATATACGCTCCCTAACTTCTTTGCAAGATGCATATATGCTTGCTGCTCCACTACAACTCGTGTATATCGAGATTTGTGCATAAAACACAAAATGAGGTCGGGTTTCCATGTCACGACAAAATATCTCCAATCTTTGGCCTTCCATATACTGGAAACGTTCCAAATCGACCCTTCAGTTGCATTATGGAGGCTATAAGAGCACAATTTCGAGCTATGGAAAAAGAGAGAAAGCATTCAACTTTGAGAGTAAAGTTACTCTGGAGAAACTACTTCATATTTAGTATGCGTCCCTTTGTCCCTCAAGTTTGAACATAATGTTCATCCTCCAATCTCTATCCTTATTGTTGAGAGGACATCATTACCTATTTGTTATGAGCTTGCCTTTCGTGGAGAATTGAAGTGGTGGAGACCCAATTGGAAGGAACTTGGTTTCTTGGTTTCGAACCATGTCGACATGAAAGTCTATAATGTTGATACTTTTGTTGATTAATTATTAATAGAAATACTCCTTTCTCCTCCTCGAATTGGATAGCTTTGGGCTTTCCCAAGCTTTTGTCAGCTATCCGCAGGATATTGAATTTCAGCAAAAGGTCAGGACGGGAGCCTTGGCCTCCCCCTTTACATGTTGATTAGAACTAAAAACGAGTCTTATTTAAGCTCTTTTCTGACTCATTATTAAAAATTGAAAAGATCATCGAGTGATTTGTCCCTTTCACACTCGTTAAAATTGGATTTGAAAGATCATGAGTCTTAGTTAATCTCTTTTTCAAATCGCTATCAAAACTAGAAAAGATCGCCGAGGGAACTTGTCTTTTTCACACTCATAAATTGGATTTGAAAAGAGATCTATTTGGCACAAGTTTACCCATTTTTCACACCATGTAGACTAAAATATATAAAAAAGGACATTTTTTGGCATTAAATTGTGATTTCATCCCATGACCTTGCTTGCAGTATTGAGCCTTTAGCCGGTTCTCTCTTTGCGTTGTAAACCATGGCCCAAGCAGTTTGCATCCTCAACCAAGCAGAGCCTTGTTTATATCCTTTTCAATTTGACACCCTATACACTGGAGGTAACATCACCCCGAGTTTCCATCTCCCGCATGCATTTCCTTGCATTGAGCATAGGTACGTTCCACTATTGGAACTAGTTTTTCTTACTTGCGACACGTGTTCCCTCCTCTTTATCATAGCATTCACTTGTTATGAAAAAACAAAAAAATATGGGTGGGAAGGGAGTACTATATTGTAATTGGTACCAGTCATGTCACCTTTGAATAGAGCACAAAGTTATTGAGTCCTTGCATCATCATAATTTTGGGTTTAGCATGGCTTTAGGAAGTTGATCTCATTACAGAGTTTTCTCTACTGACTGGTTAATCTTCCAGTCATTATGGAGAAAATTATGGATGCCTCCTGCATCTAGTTGTCACATCATTAAGTCTATGGTGCCGGAGTCCACCGTATGTCTCATGCTCTTTCTCAAAGGAAGTCTATCAACCTGTGTCGGCCACTCCTTAGAAATCTTGACTTTGCATGTCGGCCATACCCTCAGTTTGTCTCAGACTTACATGATACTTGGGTCTTATGATGCACCCTGGCCCGACTTCCATCATTGGTAGGTCACCTTGAACCCAATAATCGACATTTCATCATGGGTCATTGACTGGGTGGTTTCCCTTATGTTCGATGGTAATACATCTATTCACACTTTGGGATTCGTGCAGTGTCTTGGATGCCATTAGCCTTATTGGTGGTTTCCTTGCCTTTGTCAACAGTTTTCATCATTGGCTTCTATTCAGAGGGTCTTTTTCATGTACCGCTTACATTTGGCACATGTGAAAGATGCACAGGGTCGTTGGTTCGTGAGCATGTTCTTCGTCCGATCTCCACCAAATCATGAAGCTCCTGCTTTGTTCCTCGTGCTAACTGATGAGAGATTCCTCAATGTTCTTCTTTCGGCGGGTCTCTTTCCATCGAATTCAGCTCATGTATTCTGGATACGAGACCTAGAGTTTTATGAGTACCTTCAGGCTTTCCATTATTAGTGGCAGGATCTCTCGCCATTGACAGATGGGAATACATCAATGTCTCCTAATCAATGGATCTCTCAACTATTTGACACCATCTCATTTATTCACATTTGTAGACATGTACTCGATGCCTTGATATTGACTTTCATCATTGGTAGGTTGTCTCACATTTGCTAATGGTATACCTCAATGACCAGTAATCAAACGATGTCTTATCGTGTTCGACCTCAACTCATTTATTCACATGATGTAGACTTGCACGATTGGAGGATTGTATTGAAGACTTGAAGACATCACTTTGTAGACGTAGATTTCCTGAGATTTTGTTTCTATTTCATTGGACCAATACCTATTTGACTTCAACGATCATGGGATATTTGGGAGATTAGATTGTACTCCATGGTATACTTATATCTTCAGATTGATTTTGAGACTAGTTTCACTAGGCCTTGTTCATGACTATGACAGTTATTGGAATGTAACCACATTTAAACTTTCCTACTCATGACCATGAACACTTGTTGGCATATTTTCCACATGGATTTGCATTGTATTCTTGGCAGTCATGTATGCAAAGTTAGTACATAATGTAAATAAACAATTGAGTTCGTCCAATTGGTTCTCTACCACTCCACTTCTGGGTTATTTATAATGTATTTAGGCCATCGCAGATATTCCTCTGATCTCACACATTAGGAGGCATATGTTATAGAAATATTTGCCTCACCATTGATATCTTGCAGAGAGTGCCTTTTTCCATTTCCCTATGCATGCTTATCAACCCCCTTTTGATAAATCCAGAGCCAAAAATATATATTTTTCCACATATACGCTCCCTAACTGCTTTGCAAAATGCGTATACACTTGTTGCTTCACTACAACTCATGTATATCGGGATTTGTGCCAGAAAACACAAAATGAGGTCAGGTTTCCATGTCACGATAGAATATCTCTGATCTTTGGCCTTCCATATACTGGAAACATTCCGACTTGACCCTTCAGTTGCATTTTGGAGGCTATAAGGGCACAATTTCGAGCTATGGAAAAAGAGAGAAAGAATTCAACTTTGAGAGAAAAGTTACTCTGGAGAAATTACTTCATATTGAGTCTGCATCCCTTTGTCCCTCGAGTCTGAACATAGTGTTCATCCCCCAAGCTCTTTTCGTATTGTCGAGAGGACCTCATTACCTCTTTGCTATGATCTTGCCTTTGGTGTAGGATTGAAGTGGTGAAGACCTAGTTGGAAGGAACTTGGTTTCTTGGTTTCGAACCGTGCCGACATGGAAGTCTGCAATGTTGATACTTCTGTTGATCAATTATTAATAGAAATACTCCTTTCCCATCCTATCGATATCTTAGAAATATATGATTATTATCCATGGGCATGTTTGTAATGTTTATTAATGGATTGTTCTATATGATGTGCTAATTCATTTTATATATTGTCACTATATACTTACATCGCTTATTTGTTGAGAACTTCTTGCAGGTGTAAAGATTTGGGTCAAAGTACTCAATGATGGAATGACATCAAATGATTGGATAGAGGTAGGATTATTCCTCGTATTGCACATTAGTTTATATAGCACATGTTGGAATTGAGTTGATTTCTGTAGTCATACCTGTCTGTTGTGGTTTACCCTTGGCCATAGAGAGTTTTTCCCTTGTAACAAGGACCTGTGGTTTGTATGTGTTGAAGGTTCCAGCATGGACCAAGGATCCATTTTGGTTCAGAAGTGTTTAAGATCCAAAGACTGGGAGTGTTACACATCAAAATTACTCACTTCAATGATGACCTATTGTCGTCATTACAAGTGTCACATTTTGGCCGCAAGTCTCGCAAGTGTTGCAAACATCATACTATCATCTTTCCTATGTCGTGTCTTGAATGAAATCACAAGAAACACTTGAAGACACCCTCAGAGACTGGTTAAAGAAGGAGAAATCATTTGACAAACAGTACAAAGCCTTTTCCTTGAGAAATCCCACTTAAAAATGAATTTTCAAGGGCAACGCTCCCCTACCCACTAGCAGGGAGCGCCAGTACTCCTTGCTCTCCTTTGGGGGAGCGTTGTAGTGCTCTTTGCACCATTCTGGGGGAGTGTTATGTTGTTGAGGAAATCTGTTAAGAACCAAATATCAATATAGCATAGAAAAACCTCAGAATACGTACTCAAAGCCTTGAAAAAGAGAGAATTTTAGGTAATAAGCCTCTTCGATGGGGAAACCTCCTTATACCCCACATAAATTTCCAAATAAAATATGATTCCAAATGAAAATTTCTCCTTGGTATATATAGGATACTAGGAGGTAGAATTAAAACTAATGGAATAAAGTCAAAATAAATAAAATAACATTACTAATGTAATATGCCCCAATTAAGGGGTAATGAGCCACTATTTAGGGCTTAACATGCCCCTCCCTTTGAGAAAAGTGTTGTCCGTGATGCTTGAGTAACTCTAGATGCTTTTGTATAAAAGACTTCAACTGGCAGTTTCCTCCATTTAACGAGATACTCTGAAATAGATCTATTCCTTAGCTTGTGAATTCTTGTGTCAGTGATGGCTTTAGGCTCCAATATGATTTTTCCTTCCTTGTCAAGTTCTGGAAATATAGTTTGAACTAGGATGTTGTCACCTATAACCTTCTTTAAGCATGAAACATGGAAAAATGGGTGTACTCATGAAGATACAGGAAACTCCAATTTGTATGCCATAGTACCAATCTTTTGCAACACCTTATAAGGGCCATAGTACTTTGGTGATAATTTATTATCCTTCTTGTCTTTCTTGAGGGACATCTGTTTGTATGGTTGTAGTCTTAAAAACACCCAATCCCCTAATTCAAAACTTATTTCACTACGATGTTGATCTGCTTGTTGTTTCATGAGATTATGTGCCATGGTCAGGTTGTCCTTTAAGATTTGGAGAACTTGTTGTTGATGCTCGATGTGATCTTCCACTACTTGAACCTTGGATTTTTATTTTAGAGAAGAAGTAATGGAAGGAGGGTGGTATCTGTAGAGTTCCATAAATGGTTTCATTTTTGTTGCAGTATGAAAGGAAGTGTTATACCACCATTCTGCCAAGGGTAACCATTTGAACCATTGTGTTTTTTTATCAGAGACAAAGAAACGAAGGTAGCCTTCCATACATTTGTTCACTATCTTGGTTTGTCCATCAGATTGAGGATGATATGATGATCTATGAGCCAAATGAGTACCCAAACAAGAAAATAATTATGTCCAAAAATGTCCAGTGAAGATGGGATCTCTGTGTCACATACCCACTACGGAAATTAAAACTTTTCGCTCCTTTTCTTCTTTTCTCCGAAGAATAGAATTCCCTGAGTCTCTACGGGACCTGATACAGACACTACCATCCCTTAACCACACTCATCTGATTGGCGGTTATGGCCACAAGCCTAACTAGTATGGCTTCCTTTCGCTTCTCGTGACACGATGCTACCAGAGTATCGAGTTTTTTGACTCTGATAAACCCCGAAAGTCAGCAATGGTTTAACTTCCTTTTCACACTTCTTGCATCTCACCACCTCGCGAGTTGGGGCGTCGAGCCTTCGTGCTCCTACCTCATGAACCTCTGAGACGCAAAAGTCAGCGATGGTTTGACTTCCTTTTCACGCTTGTTGTATCTCACCACCTTGCGAGTTGGGGTGTCGAGCCTTCATGCTCCTACCTCGCGAACCTCCGAGACGTGAGAAGTCAATAGAATGTTGACTCCTTCTCAGGCGACGCGTGTCCACCCGTCTGTCACACGAGCCCCACCTGATGGATGTACCATGTGTTCTCACGAGGCTTGGCTCTCAGCACTTCGTGACTTCTATTGTCGAAAGTGGCCCCTTCCAACCTCCGAACCCCCGAACTCCTGGTATACGATATCTCCGTGGAGTTCTGATCCAACGGTCCTCCCGTTCTTGGATTCAATGGTTCAGATTCTCCTCCTCATTTTTTGCACTTCGTGACTTTGTGGGTTGAAGCACCCAACCCTAACCGCTTTGCAACTCTACAAGATCTAACAGTTATCGGCTCTTCGCCACTTCTATCTCGAAGTGTTTCTGCCATTCATTTCTCCTATCTTCTATGTGCGTCTAGATGTACATTTTCGATGACCCAGATCTATCTTGCTCCAGCTAATCTAATGACAGTTTTAGCTCTTCCTTAAGCATGCACTTCTCTTTCTTCTCATTGGGAGATTTCTTAAGTATCAAAGGTCTCAGCCTTTTCTTATCCTCTGCGACCTTCGCAGCTATGGCTCCATGCACCAAAATGTTACGATCCCTCTCGGGCTTCTCCACCCTGAAACCGTGAAAGATTTCCTCGACCTCTGTGAATTCGTACAGGGTCTGTGCATCTGACCAGGTGCTATCTATCCTAAAGTTTTTCAACTATGAGGGACTTGGTAGCTTTGCGCTCTTTCTCCTAGGTTTGACTCTTAAAAGAGTCTCCAACACATCTATTGCTCTCCTTCATCGAGTCTAGGACTTGAGTGGGTCTCGGTCTCTACTTTCTTTACAAGGAGCCTGTGCATAACTGCACTACCTCTCCTGAGCTATGCCTTTAACACTACTCATGAAAACAAAGGAAAGGGGTTGAGGCATTTAACTCCCCCTCTTCTCCTTCCAATATAATGGCTGTGAGTGACAGCAGATCTTCCGATAGGATCTCGCCCGTCAAACAATACTTATCCCTACACAACCATCTTGGGATTTCAAGAGGATCGTTCCACCTCGTGCAGAGTTACTAAGGCCTTGCGCCTTCACATCCTCTTTCTAGGTTCTTGATGGGATTTTCAAGGAGGGTATCTCTATGGGGAGGTTTACCCAGGGTACTATCTGAGGTAGATAAGGCTATCTCTCTTTCGAGAACCAGACGTGAAGTATGAATTAGATTAGTATGCATATAAATAGCGATTTATGAAAACATAAGCCATACGTAGTCTTTCCATTATAAACATGCAACTACCAGTACTGATCAAAACACCATACATACATTCTTGCACTGAAATCATTCACAATTTCATAGCTTATGAGCATAAATGTCTGAATATATATATATATATTTCAAGATGCCAGAGACAAAACACTTATCAGAAAAACACCAGAGGTGATGCAACTGCTGAGACGAGTGCTCGTTTCCACCCAACCGTAGGCTCAACGAATCCTAATGGATTTACCACTAGCCACCCCCGAGCCGAGACCACGATACTACGATACTGTGTCTCTGTCTGCCAGTGACCGAGAATGAAGGTTACTCTCCTTCTTCTCCGCTATCACTCACTCTGCATATTTTTCTAGAGTTCTTCCTCCCTCATGTCTGTCCATGATCGCACACTCCTCCTGCCTTTTTTCTCTCTGGAGAGGTTGCGTGTGGCACGATCTCCCTCATGGTGGTCAGGTGTCAAGACCCCATGGATGGGAGGTTTTACCCCCATCCCTCATTACACATGAGGAGCCATCCACCTACCAACCTGCGAGTAATTAATTTCAGGCCAGCAAGCCACTCTTGGTTCTCCGGGCGAGTGAAGACCAAATATGGTATTGGTTTTTGGTGGAAGTTAACGCCACCATTCCAGGTGCCTTCCACCACCTTTATCCAACCATCATGGTCTCTTTTTCAACATATTCCCCTCTCAACAGTTCTACAATATATATTCATAATATTATTCACATTCATCGACCTTTTTCACAAGGTCTATTTACATCACACATTCACATTTTTGAGTTTGCCACAATACTTGGCTAGTATAGTTATTTTTACAGACTGGGGGAAACAGGGTGTTACAATTCCCTCCCCCTTAAAGGAACATCATCCTCGATGTTCTATCTATCAACATGACCTGCATATACAGATGTAAACAAAATTGGATATGCATGTTTCATGGCATCCTCCATTTCCCATGTAGCCTCATCTGGGCCAAAATGTTTCCACTGCACCTTGACCTGTGCAATGGTTCGGTTCCGGAGTGAGGTTTCCTTTCTGTCCAGTATGCATTGGGGTTCTGGTATAAATTATCCCTCTGGTTCGACCTGAATCATAGACCAATCAATTATATGATTAGCATCATGTACATATTTCTTCAATAATGAAACATGGAAAACATTATGTGCTTTGACTGTGGGAGGAAGTGTCAGCCAATAGGCTATAGGTCCCACTCTATCTAGAGCCTCAAAGGGTCCACAATACCGAGGTGCCAACTTGGCATAATCTCCCATTTTCAGGGAACTCTTCCTGGGCCTAACTCTGAGATATACATGATCTCCCACTTTGAACTCTCTTGGAGTTCTCTTTTAGTCAGCATAACTTTTCTGTTGGTTCTGAGTTACCTTCAGGTTTTGTTTTATCTGAGTCACCTGTTGTTCCATTTCTTTCAACATGTCAGGTCCAAAAAAAATCCTGTTTACAGGATTACTCCAGCTGACTGGAGTGTTACACAGTCTACCATAGAGGGCTTCGAAGGGACTCATCTTTAAGGATGCTTGGTAGCCGTTGTTGTAGGCGAATTCTACCAGTGACAGGTAGTCTTCCCACTTCTTGGGTTGATGCATTACATGCATCCTTAACATATCTTCTAGTATTTGATTCACTCTTTCTATCTATTCATTGGTTTGAGGGTGATAGGTAGTGTTGAACAACAACTTGGTCTCTAATCTAGCCATCAGTGATTTCCAAAATTTAGAAGTAAATTTCGTGTCTCTGTCAGACACAATCTCTTTTGGCATACCATGCAGTCTGAATATCTCTTTCATGAATACCTAGGTGATATCGATTACCTTGCAGGTCGAATTGACGGGGATGAAGTGAGTAGACTTGCTCAATTTATCTACCACCACCATAATGGCATCATTCTGTTTGGTTGAGGTTGGTAATCCAATGATGAAATCCACGGAGATGGTTTCCCATTTCCATTATGGGATTGGTAAAGGTTGCAATAATCCTGTTGGGTGTCGATGTTCTACTTTAACCTGTTGGCACTCTATGCATTTGGCTAGGTACTCAGCTATGTCTTTCTTCAATTCAGGCCAATAAAATTGTCTCCTGGTGGCAGTGATCATTTTCTGGTAACCTAGATGACCAGTATAGGGTCTTTTATGTAGTTCATCCATAATGAACCTCTTCAAGTCATCACACGTTGGAATATAAAATATGTTTCTGTAAGTGAGAAGACCTCCTTTGGTCATCTAATAGCCTTCATATTTTACTCCGGCAGGTTCTTTCTATAGGTACATGGTCATGGTCTGGACAAAGGGATCTGTTTCTTGTGCATTTCTGATTCTTTCCTTGACATCTATGTCGCAGGTGCTCACTGTTGCCAAGTGAATTGTTTTCATGCTTCTGCTAAGGGCATCGACAACCCTATTTTCTTTTCCTTTAATGTGTTTGATTTCGAAATCAAATTTGCTAAGGAGGCCCATCCATCTAGCCTATCTCGCATTGAGCTTTGGTTGATCAAACAAGTATCACAATCCACAGTGATCTTTCATAAGTACAAATTTTCTTCCCAGGAGGTAATGCCTCCACATTTTCAAGGCATGCAATATGGCAGCCAGTTCTAGATCATGGGTCACATAGTTGACTTCATGCTCATTCAATTTTTGAGATTCACAGCAGATCACACTTGCTTTCTGCATAAGGACTCCTTCGAGCCCTTCCCTACAGGCATCTGTGCACACGAGGAAGTCATCTTATGGGTTGACAATTTTCAGCATGGGTAAATGGGTCAGTAGATGTTTCAGAGTTTGAAATATTTCTTCACATTTCTATGTCCACATGAATTTTTTCCCCTTCTTCTGGAGGCCAGTGATTGGAAAACCAATATTGGAGAAACCTTCTATAAATCTCCTATAATATCCTGCTAATCCCATAAAGGATCTGATATTCAAAACATCCCTTGGGGTAGGCCATTCCATGATAGAACTGATTTTGTCAGGGTCCACTGCTACCCCTTCTTCGGACAGAACATGACCCAAGTAATGTATTTGATTCTGGAAGAAGTCACATTTGTTGAATTTAGCACAGAGTTGATGCTCTCTGAGTACTTGCAGCACAAGCCTAAGATGTTCTTCATGCTCTTCTCTATTCTTAGAGTAAATTAATATATCATCAATAAAAACTAGCACAAATTTATCTAGAAATTTACTGAGAACATTGTTCATCAAGCACATAAAAGTTGCAGGGGCATTGGTCAACCCAAATGGAACTACCATGAACTCATAGTGACCATACCTCGTCGGGAAGGTAGTTTTATGGATGTCTTCGCCCTTGATTTGTACTTGATGGTATCCCGGTCTCAAGTTGATCTTTGAGAAAATAGACGCACCTCCCAATTGATCGAACAAATCATTGATCCTAGGAAAGGGGTACTTGTTCTATATGGTTACCTTATTGAGTTGTCTATAATCTATACATAGTCTAAGGGTGTCGTCCCTCTTTTTCACAAACAGGACTGGCGCTCCCCATGGAGACACGCTGGGTCGAATATAACCCTTATCCATCATTTCTTTTAATTTCAATTTGAGTTCAACTAACTTGGGTGTGCTCATACGGTAGGGTGTCCTAGACACTGGCACCTCTCTCGGTGCAAGTTCTATCGAGAAGTCTATGTCCCTTCTCGGAGATAAATCTGGTACCTCTTTCGGAAACACATCTCTGTATTCTCTCAGGATAGGGTGATCGTCCAGGCTTGGTTTGTCACCTTTGATTGTTTTCAACACCTGTATTGCATATAGGGGACATCCCTTTCGGCAATACTTTCTCATTTGCAGAGCTGATATTTGTCTCACTGAGACATGTTTTTGGATCCCTTGAAGGGTTATCCTTTCCCCTTCCTTACTTACACATTCTAAGGTTTTATGGTAATAGTCCAATCTGGCTTTATGGGCAGCTAGCCAATCCATACCAATCAACAGATCATATGATCCTATGGGTAATATGTTAAGGGTTTCTTGGGTGGGAAATTCACCCAACATCAATTGACAGGCTAGTATGACCTCTACTACCCTTCTTTTGGTGCCAATGGCTAACTATACCAACCATGTCTTGGTTTGTTTTTGTGGCTGTAGTTTACACTTATCAACAAATTTAGGGGCTATATAACTCAAATTTGAACCAAGGTCAATCAAAATAGACACTAGATGGTTGGAGATCATACCTTCTATCTCCACCACTAAATCTTGATGGTCAGCTTGGTTATTATCCAAGGCTGCATAAATCTGCGGCACACTCCTAGCCACATCATTGACTGTAGTAGCTTCCTGGATGTTATAAATCCTCTGACTATTTTGTTGTCGGTGTGGACAGTCTCTCAGGAGATGTTCTTCTCCACAACCCCAACATTTCAAAGTTTCTCTCTTTGGGTTATCAGTCTTTACTGGTACAGGTCCATAAATTTTACTTCCGCCCGATGAGGGAAAGCTCTGCTGGAGTACACTCTGGGATGGAAAGTTCATTCTTGGGTTCTTCTTATAGTTCTTAAATCTTGGGGATTTAATCCCCTTTTTCTAAAACCTTGAACTATTCTTTGGTTTCCATCCTTCACAAGGTTATGCTCGATGTCCATACTGTTCTTGAAAATATGTCGCCTTTCGAATAGTGCCTTCTAGGGTCTTTGGCTCATCAAATTCAATTATGTTCCGGTAGTCCTTGGGTAGCCCACTGATGAAGTGTTGCACCTTTTCCTTTTCTTCTTTTATATAAGGCACATATCTTAACAAGTCAAGGAATTTGTTGACATATTCCTCTATAGTGAGTTTCCCCAGTATGAGTTCATAAAACTCTTTTGTCTTCTCGTCGAAATATTTTTTCGACAAATACTTCTTCCGGAAGTATTTCTCAAACTGTTTCCACGACATATCCTCTTCGCGAACCCCTTTCACATTCTTAAGATCTTCCCACCAAATGGAAGCCTTTTCGTTCAGATTGAAGGTGGCTAATCGGGCCTTCAAATTTTATAAAAAATCATGGACTCTGAAATATTTTTTTAGTCCAAGCAGCCAAGCCTCTGCTTCCTCTCCCTTCTTTGTCTCACCATCGAAGGAGGGTGGTTTGGCCTTTCTGAATTCCTCAAATTTATGACCCTTAGGAGTCTTTTGCTTCTTTTGTTCTCTTTGAAAATAGGAACTGGTTCTATTGCTGGAAGAGTCTTCTGAATCGCCAGCTTCCTTCTCAGAGGAATCACTCGACACTGGTCCCTTACCTCTAGGGTGGACCTTTTTCGAGATGCTCCTCTCAGTGTGGCCACTGACATGACCATGTTTCTGAGTTTCAGGTTCATTCTGCATTTGTCTTTGCAGATCGGATAAACTCTGCAGTAAAACTGTGTTAATTTCTGTCTGCTTTTCTTGTTCTTTAATCATCCTTTCATTGTCAGCTTTGCAACTCGACCATGAGACTCCTCACAGTCTCAGCTAGATCTGGAGGGGTCCCTATTGCCCTTCTTTCATCAGAATCTTCATCTTTATTGTGGGATCCCTCTCCCACCTCTTGATGAGTCACCATTCTCTGCGTCTGTAAATTCCCGCGGCTGATCGCCTGCTTGGGTGAAAAAGACAAATGTTGGTTGTTAGTCAATAGTTAGATACATTTTTATAACCCATGCAAAAATTCATAATTATTTCACATGCATACACAGTCAGGTTCTTATATTCAAACTTTGATCCTTTGAATATAAAAGGGTTTAAGATAGAGGGTTACTCCTCTTAGGAGTGTTCCGAATGGAGCTTCTGCGCAACTCGTTCATGAGCCCAAGCAGGCCGAGTGCTGTAACCATGCTCTGATACCAATTTGTCACATATCCACTATGGAAATTAAAACTTTTTGACCCTTTTCTTCTTTTCTCTGAAGAATAGAATTCCTCGAGTCCCTACGGGACCTGATACAGACCCTACCATCCATTAACCGCACTCATCTGATCGGCGGTTATGGCCACAGGCCTAACTAGTATGGCGTCCTTTCGCTCCTCGCGACATGGCACTACCAGAGCGTCGAGTTTTTCAACTCTGATAAACCCCAAAAGTCAGCGATGGTTTGACTTCCCTTTCGTACTTCTCGCATCTCGCCACCTCTCAAGTTGGGGCGTCGATCCTTCATTCTCCTACCTCGCGAACCTCCGAGATGCGAAAGTCAGCAATGGTTTGACTTCTTTTTCTCACTTCTCGCATCTCACCACCTCATGAGTTGGGGCATCGAGCCTTCGTGCTCCTACCTCGCGAACCTCCGAGACACGAGAAGTCAATAGAATGTTGACTCCTTCCCAGGTGACGCATGTCCACCTGTTTGTCATGCGGGCCCCACCTGATGGATGTACCACATGTTCTCATGAGCCTTGGATCTCGGCACTTCGCGACTTCTATGGTCGAAAGTGGCCCCTTCCAACCTCCGAACCCCCGAACTCCTAGTATACGATATCTCCATGGAGTTTTGATCCAACGGTCCTCTCGTTCCTGGATTCAACGGTTCAAATTCTCCTCCTCACATTTCGCACTTCGCGACTTCATGGGTTGAAGCACCCAACCCTAAACACTTTGCAACTCTACAAGGTCCAACAGTTATCAGCTCTTCACCACTTCTATCTCAAAGTGTCTCTACCATCCGTTTCTCCTCTCTTCTATGCGCATCTAGATGTACATTTTCGACGACCTAGATCTATCTCGCTCCAGATAATCTAACGGCAGTTGTAGCTCTTCCTTGAGCATGCACTTCTCTTTCTTCTCCTTGGAAGATTTCTTAAGTATCAAAGGTCTCGGCCTTCGCTTATCCTCTGCGACCTTCGCAACTATGGCTCCATGCACCAAAACAACACTATCCCTCCTGGGCTTCTCTACCCTAAAGCCGTGAAATATTTCCTCGACCTCTGTGAATTCCTACAGGGTTTGTGCATCTGACCAGGTGCTATTTGTCCTAAACTTTGTCAACTATGAGGGACTTGGGAGATTTGCGCTCTTTCTCCTGGGTTTGACTCTTAAAAGAGTCTCCAGCACATCTATTTCTCTCCTTCATCGAGTCTAGGACTTGAGTGGGTCTCGGTCTCTACTTGCTTTACAGGGAGCCTGTGCATAACTGCACTACCTCTCCTGAGCTATGCCTTTAATGCTACTCGTGAAAACAAAGGAAAGGGGTTGAGGCATTTAATGCCCCCTCTTCTCCTTCCAATCTAATGGTTGTGAGTGACCGCAGATCTTCCGATAGGATCTTTCCTATCAAACGATACTTATCCCTACACAACCATCTCTGGATTTCAAGAGGATCATTCCTCCTCGTGCAGAGTTACTAAGGCCTTGCTCCTTCACATCCTCTTTCCAAGTTCTTGATGGGATTTTCAAGGAGGGTATCTCTATGGGGAGGTTTACCCAAGGTACTATCTGAGGTAGATCAGGGTATCTCTCTTTCGAGAACCAGACGTGAAGTCTGAATTAGATCAGTATGCATATAAATTACGATTTATGAAAACATAAGCCATACATAGTCTTTCCATTATAAACATGCAACTACCAGTACTGATCAAAACACCATACAGACATTCTTTCACTGAAATCATTCACAATTTCACATCTTATGAGCATAAATGTCAGAATATATATATATTTCAAGATGCCAGAGACAAAACACTTATTAGAAAAACACCAGAGGTGATGCAACTACTGAGAGGGGTGCTCATTTCCACCCAACCATAGGCTCAGCGGCTCCCAATGGATTTACCACTAGCCATCCCCGAGCTGAGACCACAATACCGTGAGACTGTGTCTCTGTCTGCCAGTGACTGAGAATGAAGGTTACTCTCCTTCTTCTCCGCTATCACTCACTCTGCATATTTTCCCAGAGTTCTTCCTCCCTCGCGTATGCCCGTGATCACACACTCCTCCTGCCTTTTTCCTTTCTGGCGAGGTTGCGTGTGGCATGATCTCCCTCGCAGTGGTCAGGTGTCGGGACCCTAGGGATGGGCAGTCTTACCCCCATCCCTCATTACGCACGAGGATCCATCCACCTACCAACCTGGGATTAATTAATTTCGGGCCAGCGAGCCGCTCTTGGTTCTCCGGGCCAGTGAAGACCAAATACGGTATTGGTTTTCGGTAGAAGTTAATGCCACCATTCCAGGTGCCTTCCACCACCTTTATCCAACCATCGTGGTCTCTTTTTCATCATATTCCCCTCTTAACAGTTCTGCAATATATATTCATAATATTATTCACATTCATCAACCTTTTTCACAAGGTCTATTTACATCACACATTCACATTTTTGAGTTTTCCACAATACTTGGCCAGTATAGTTATTTTTATAGACTGGGGGAAACAGGGTGTTACACTCTGTCACTTACAATAATCTTTGGGCTACCATGTAGCTTTTGAACTGTTTTCGTGAATGTGGTTGAAACTATACTGGCTTTGAAGGGATGAGAGAGTGCACAAAAGTGTGCATATTTGGTGAGTCTATCAACAATCACCATGATGACACTCTTTCCTTCAAACTTTGGTAACCCTGTTATGAAATCCATGGAAACCTCCTACCAACACTGACTTGGGATGGCTAATGGTTGTAAAAGATGTGGGATATTAATTGTTTCCACCTTATTTTATTGGCAAAACAAACATTCTGCGACAAACCTTTGAACATTATTTTTAAGGCCATCCCAAAAAAATTCCTTCTTGACCCTATGGTAGGTTTTCAAAAATCCTGAGTTCCCTCCTACTTGAGAGGTGTGCAATTCCAATAGTACCTTTTGTTTGAGTTGGGATTTTTTACATCAGTATAAGCAATCTTTGTACCATAGTGAATCATTTTTCCATGTAAATGTATCTAATGCACTAGAATCCTGCTACAACCTTTGAGTGAGAGTCCACACTTTTTCTTCATTCTTCCATTCAGCCCTTGCTTCTTTTATCCAATCGGGTTGGATGATCGAGATAGCATAGAGAAAGGCCTCAACATCTTCATCCTTTCTTGAGAGTGCATCTGCCACAACATTTTACTTCCCGTTTTTATAGACGATTTCAAAATCATAATCCAATATCTTGGTCACCCATTTTTGTTGTTCTTTTGAAGATAGTCTTTGTTCCAAGAAGTATTTAAGACTATCATGATCTGTTTTGACCTTAAAGTGCCTACCTATTAGTTAAGGATGCCATTTATTCAATGCATGTATTATTTCCATCATTTCCTTCTCATAAATGGGTTAGTGTAAGTCTTTTCCCTTGAGTGGATGACTTTCAAAAGCCAGGGGGATTCCTTCTTGCATTAGGACAACACCAATTCCATTTCCCGAGGCATCACATTCCACAATAAAGGTTTTTGTGAAGTCTGGAGTGGTCAAGACAGGAGCTTTTCACATCACCTCTTTAAGTTGTTCAAAAGCTTTAGTTTCCTCTAGAGTCCATGAAAATGCATCCTTCTTAGTTAGTGTCGTTAAAGGTGCTTCTATTCTTCCATAGTGCTGAACAAACTTGCGGTAGTAACCTGTCAAACCCAAAAATACTCTAAGATTCTTCAATGTTTTGGGAATCGGCTAGTCCATCATGGCCTTAATCTTGTTAGGGTCTACCTTGACACCTTCATGATATACAATATGACCCAAATACTCTACCTCATTCACCCAAAAGAAACATTTCAATGGTTTGGCATATAATTGTTGCTCCTTTAGTAGTTGTAGCACCTTGTCAACATGTCGCACATGATCCTCCCAAGACTTGCTATAGATTAGTATATCATAAAAAAATACTAACACAAATTTTCGAAGGAAGGGCTTGAAAATGGGATTCATCAACCCTTGGAATGTGGAAGGTGCATTTTTAAGGCCAAAAGGCATGACCAAAAATTCATAATGGCCTTCATGAGTTTGGAATGTTGTTTTTGGGATATCTTCTTCCTTCATTTTAATATAATGATACCCTGGACAAAGATCCAATTTTTTGAAATAGATTTCTCCATGTAGTTCATCTAAAAATTCATCAATGATGGGAATGGAAAACTTATCTTTAATAGTGATCTTGTTGAGATCTCTATAATTTGGACACATACACCATTATCCATCTTTCTTGAATACCATTACCACCAGTGTAGAGTAAGAACTTTGGCTAGGTCTAATAATGCCAGCCTCCAACATTTTTTCAACCATGCGCTCAATTTCACTCTTCTGGGCATAAGGGTATCTGTATGGCCCGATGTTAGGAGGAACACTCCCAAGAATTAGGTGAATATCATGATCATGATTTCGAGTGGGTGGAAGACCTTTCAGAATATCTTCAAATACTTTGGAATTCTTATCAATGATCCCTTGGAGATCTAGGGGAATATATGGCCTAGA
>ML792298.1:503153-528622 GCA_009831015.1 Picea engelmannii | reverse complement strand
CTCCATCTGAAGTATCCATATGATTGGGTCCTTTCCATCAAACTTCCTAATATCGATCTTAGGAAAGTGGTTGGTCTTCAACCCAAAGCTAGGGTGTCTCCATTCTTGATTCATCTTCTTTGTGTCCTCATCATGAATTTCATGGGATACATTTTCACTTTCAGGTTTCCTCTCTATTAGGAAATTTTTTAGTCCTTCCATGATCTCCCCTTTTAAACCATCCATCTTAGTATTTACTGAATCCCGCATCCCTTGTAGTTCATATTTTGTTACTGTCTTATTTTGTAAATCATTTATGTCCCTACACATTTCTTCACCTTCATCAAGAGTCCAAGTAGGACTGTCTAGAGGCTTATTTGGTGTATAATTTCCCTTTTTGGTGGAATGTTGGCCAAGTATCACTTTAAACCCTAATTTTGAGGTGGTTCTGCTAGACAATCTTCCTTTTATTGTATATCCAAAATTTCGGCCCTTCTGGGTATGAAATTTTCTTTTTTGTAGTTCTTTGATATTTCTTCTCTGCAATTCCACAGGTCTGATAATAAATCGATGTGCCAAGTGGAATTTACGATAACTTCCCCACAACTTGTTGAATGTTTTCCTTTCCAGAAGATATCACTTGTATAGCATTCCCTGCAAAAAATAATAGATACAAAATTTTGAAAATCGTACCATAACTACTACGGACTTTCCACTATCTAATGCAACCAGTCTCACTCAATTTGGATACTCCAGGAAGAAGTTATGATTGTTTTACCCAGAACACCTTCTTGAGACTAGTCAGTAGAACTAGTCAAATACCGTATCTTCCACAGGGTGTATCTACATATGTAATATGACCTAGAAGATGAAATTTTTACCATAGATACCTTACTAATTTCTGTGAATATCCTCTGGATTTCAGGGTCTCAAACTTTACAGAAAAACATTTATAGTGAAAATTCCGCAATGAATCAATTCAGGATGATTCCAGAACCTTATCTTACACAATATGTATCTCCAAAAGTGTAAGGACTCAGGAGCTGAAAATTTAACCCAACGTACCTTGACCCATCTACTAAATATCCTCCAAGTTGTTCCTTCTGAAACATTGTAGAAACAAGTTACTGCAAATTTTCCAAGGTGTCTCAGATGTAGCAGCAAAACCCCAAGACCTTGAGCTCTTATACCATATGTTAAGAGCCAAATATCAATATAGCATTGAAAAACCTTAGAATAAGTAATCAATGCCTTGAAAAAAAGATAATTTTAGGTAATAAGCCTCTTTGAGGGGGAAAACTCCTTATAACCCACATAAATGTCCAAATAAAAGATGATTTCAAATGAAAATGTCTCCTTGGTATATATAGGAGATTAGGAGGTACAATTACAACTAATGGAATAAATTTGACATAAATAAAATAAAATTACTAATGTAATATACCCCAATTAAGGGGAAATGAGCCAGTATTTAGGGCTTAACAAAATTAGGGGAAGATCCCCCTTATCTCTCAAGTTAGTTTGATTCGAATATGAAGTCAAGGTTGGATCTTAGGGAGGATCCACAACTGATGGAGAAAGATACTCAACCTATCCCAAGAATATCTAAGGTGGTTAGGGATCTCCAAGCCAATATAAGGAGGCCTCCTCATGGTGAAAGGGAGAGACATTGAAGGAATCAAACTTATGATCTCATAAGCAAGATAATCAGTGAATCATAGTCATTTTGTTTTTGGATCATTTGAGAAAGGGGTTGGACAAGGAGAGCTTGGAGAGGCTGTTGTAGCTTCATCAAAGGTTTGTAAGTATCTCTATTGAGTTCTCATTAATACATGTGCTTGGCTTGTTTCCTTCAATATTGTGTATACCTACATGAACTTGTCTTTAATGAATAGATCTAGTTTCAAACTAATCGTAGTAGAATAGGAAGCACGCTTTGTCTTTGATTGGATTGCAGGACTTGTTGAAGAGCTTGAGGATAAGAGCTCAACTTGGACTGGGCAAGGAAAAACATCATAAAAAAGGTACATCTTCTTCCTCTTCTCTATATATTAGCTTAGCTAGGTTTAAAGGGATGTCAGTGATGAAAGTTAGAACCTTTCTATCTTGATCTTAGAGATTTAGGGTTCAAGAGGGAATCCACCTGTCCGCAGGGGGATTTTCCTGTAACATAAATTGGCAACTCCACTGGGGATAGACATAAATTTTTAGTTCCTTGGTCTGTCCCTTCCCTTTTTTCACCTTTCAGATCACTTTTATTGTTTTTTCATCATCCATTAGCGTTCTCCTACCTTCACTAGCAATTTCACCAATTTTTATGCATTTTGGGTGAGTTTTTTTGCATTTTTTGGCTCTTTTTATGAGATTTTGGGAGGACTAGCGCCCCCCCCTAGGCCATACCAAAGCACTAATATCCATCAATATCTCCCCTACAATGTTTTAGGGAGAGTTACAATGTTTTGTAACCTTGAGACAGGGAGCATTAGTCTCTTTTTTGGGAGTATTTGCCTTCTTCTGCTTAGTCTTTTGCAACCTGTTTTGCAGAGGTCTTTACCCAGAGTCTGTGGTTGGTTTGTGAAGTTGTTTGGATTGGTTTTTGATGCCTATCACCCCTATTTTATTTATTTCAGCTTGAAACCTTTTTCATAAATGTGAAATTGCCTTTTCTAGCTGCTTGTTTTGTCGAGACAGTTTTGAGTGATTTCTCTTTCTCCCTGTCTTTTATTGGATTCTTATCTGCATTTTCTTGTGTTCCTTGAATGCTTGATTGGTTGTAGAATACTTGATTGTGTTCTTGTCAGAACAAGTTTCTGCTTTTTTTCTTTCATACCTCATTTCCTTCAGTGCATGCTTTGTTTGTAGCCTTTTTGCTTTGTGTATTTTGCATCTGCATAGGACTCTTTCTCCTGATTGAAAGTAGTAGAGAATCAAAGGATTTGTATTTACTTTATTTATACATTAGAATTAAGAAAATAATATAGATGCATTCTTGCTTTTGGGTAGTGAAACTAGTTTGCATTTGAAGTAGCGAAATTGCATGGTTTTTGGAATTTTTTAGTCTTAAAATCTTTGACTCATTGACTCGTGTATTGGTGTACAGTCTCTTTGACTCATTTCTTGAAGATATTGACATTGATGAGTTTAATAAAAATTTTGGGAAATTATGCATTTGGGAATGATAAAAAATTTCTCCTTATCGTAATATAGCTTTCATCAAAGTCAAATATTTGCATTTGCATTTCTTTGCATTGTTTAGAGTCAGTCAAAACATCATTTAGTTCACTCCATTTTCCTCTTGAGTAAACAACAGCCTTAAAATCAAACGCTAAACTAAAATTTATCAGACATTTTTACATTTTTTGTTAGCAAACCTACATTAGCTTAAGGTGTAGGGATTTGGAATAGGTTGAAAGGATAACTTTCGAAAGATGTCAAACAAACTTAGAATCTTGTGATAGGGAGATAAAATCCAATTTTCATATAAGCTTACTGGGATCCCCCTCTCACATAGGGGTTACGCACGGGGTCACCTTCGGGTGAGTTACGAAGATTATCCCTCTGTGGTTTAACCATTTGTAGTAGTCAGATCATGTATTGGGGGTTCTTCTTAAGGTTCAACTGTCTTCATTTGGTCTCGGTGCTTCGTGAACTCCGAATCCGTTCGGGGTCCTCTGGAGTTCTACAAGTCCAATTGTCCTCAGTTCTCTTGAAGTATTTCAGACTTGTTATCCTACCCATAATTTTGGATTGGACGGTGGACTGTACCTACCCCGGGGATGACTGCGATTTGGTGACCTTAGTAGCCATAATATTCAAGGTATTACACAAGGTGACAGTGAAGGGAAGACTCACTGTACCTGGAACATACGTTGGCCAAACTCACTTAGGCTCCTTGGAGGGTAAATCCACAATTACTACATGGAATATTGCACCAAGGTGTAAGTCCTTTAAACAAGTCGCCAATGTAACTGATCCACCTACTCTATCCCCTCCCCTTCCTATATTGATCTCACTACATTGGATTTCATCACCAACTAGTGGTTTCATTGTGGGAATTTTTGTTTGATTGTTTTCTTCTTAGATTCAAAGCATGTGTTCTTTATTTTACTTAGTGGACCTTAGGTTGAGTCAGATTTAATGGCATCAACTCTTGGTAGTACCAATGGAGGAACCCCTTGTCCCGAGGAACCTTTCACCTTTCCTTCTTTTGGAAACAGTGGTCCTCCGTAAATTTCCACACTAAGTCTTCTGGGACTCACCATCGGATTACTGGTTTGGTTGTTACCCACTCTGGTGATCTCGAATCTTCCCAGTGCTTCAGCTGCACCTAATACTTCAAATGTAAGTACACCACCCACACATCAACCTCATGTCGACTGTTCACCTTCTTCACCCATTAAGTCTCCTTCCCTTTCTCCTTATTCTCCTAGTGAAAGATCTAAAGCAAGTAGCTAGGTTGATAAGAAGAAGAAGAAACAAAAAGAGAAGAAGAAGAAGAACCCGAAA
This sequence comes from Picea engelmannii, assembly GCA_009831015.1. NCBI lineage: Eukaryota > Viridiplantae > Streptophyta > Pinopsida > Pinales > Pinaceae > Picea > Picea engelmannii. The sequence continues at coordinate 524,137 of ML792298.1, read as the reverse complement.
AGGACCAAGCCTCCAACCATATCAGTTGTTGGATCCAAGCAACCAACTACTATTAATTGTACTAGGAGTGTTGATGAGGTCGACAAGATTAAAATGAAGAATCTGAAACCCAAATTCCCTTGCAATCTTTGTAAGAGTGACCACTTTCTAAGGGATTTCCATGGTCCTCCAAAGGTCTTAGAAATATGGTCCTCCACATCATCGATCTCTACTATACATGCTGGTGATGCCCTGTAAACTAGTGACGTTAAGGTTGGTAAGAAGAAGACAACTGTCAAATTTCCTTGTATGTTATGCGAAGATGATCATTATTCTCACCTTTGTCCTCATATGGACGAGGCTTATTCTCTTCTAAAAAAGCTTCAAATTCCAACTGGTTATCGTAATATTTCCCCCAACCCAGCGTTAGTTGATGGAATGGTCAATCCGGATCAATCCCCGGTCAGTCCAGTTGATCAGGTGGTCAATCTAGTTTCATCCTTGGCTGAACCACTAACCAAAATAGTTGATCCAGTTCCATCATCGATCAACCCCACTTTTCATCTGAAAAATGAAACCTAAGTGACTGATCCAGTCTCATCATTGGTCAGCCACACCCTTCATCTGAAGAGTGCCAATGTGGTCAATCCCACTCCTCCTTTGATGAGTGGCAAAGTGGTTTCTTTGGTCCCTTCATCGGTCAGTCCGGTTGATCATATCGCTAATCTGGTCACATCCTTAGTTGAACCAGTTGACAAAGTGGTTGATCTGATCCCATCTTCGATCGATATTGCTCTCCCATTAGAGAGTGCAACCCAAGAGGTTGATTTGTTTCCACTTGTCGACCCCATTCTCCCCTTGGAGAATGAAACCCAACTGGTCGATTTGATGTCGTTATCAATTGATCCTACTCTCCCGCTAGAGAGTAAACCCAATTCGTCCCATGTTTTTCTCGTTGATACCGAATCTACCATGCTGGGGGGTATTACTCCTTCTCCCACGAAACCCCCTCCAAGTAATGAGGTCATCCATTTTTATTGGGCTAGGCTAACTGGACCTCGTCTTCCCTCTTACATTCCTTTCAATATTACATTATAGGTTTGTGGTCGAGATGTTCCTCATGCACTGATAGATGAAGGTTCGTCCATTAGTATTTTGTCCTCTATTTCTTGGAAATCTTTGGGTTATCCTCAACTTGTGTCAGTTACACAGACTCTGTTCTCTTTTAATAGAGAAACCAATCACCCTTTAGGAGTCCTTAGTTTCCTGTAACTTTTGGAAGGAATACAGTCATTATTGATGTTATGGTAGTCCAGGACCCCTTGGATTTCAATTTACTCCTTGGGCGAGATTATGTCTATGCCATGAAATCTATTGTGTCCACTTTTTTTTGCATATGATATCTTTCCCTCATGATGCAATAATTGTGGCTATTGATCAAATTTCATGCATTGGTCCTGACTTGATTACCAACCCAATGAAATCCCTAAAAGGGTCTTATATACAGTCGGTATCACCCATGCCACAGGTCAATTATGTGGAGTTGTCTCTCATGCCTTCAACTACATATGAGTATGAGACTCTCACTGTAAGCTCAGCCTTTTGTGACTTAGATCCGATAGTTGACATGGTGATCTCTTGGATAGGGCTAGTAGAGAATGATCTCCTTACCCCTATCGCATCTCTCAACATGTGTTCCTTCCAGAGCATTGTTCTTCTATCCAGTGAAGATCTCTTGGAATCCATGACCGAGTTTTGTCCCTTGACATGTATTCCTTCCAGAGCATTGTCCTCTTGGAATCCATGATCAAGAAGAGGTCATGAGCATAGTTTTTCTTCTCTGTGGAAAGCTCATTAAAAAATGAAATAGAAGTGATGAGCATGTTTTTTCTTCTCTGTGGTAGGATCGCTAAAAAATGAAACAAAAGTCATGAGCATAGTTTTACTTTTCTTTGGCAAGCTCGTTAAAAAATGAAACAAAAATCTGGGGATTGAACTTGGAGCCTAGAGCATAGTTTTAATTCTCTATGGCAAGCTCGTTAAAAAAAGAAACAAAGGTCTTGAACATAGTTCTTTTCCTCTATCAAGCTCGTTAAAAAATGAAAAATTCACCTCTCCTAACAAGTCGAGTCTTTCATTAGGTCTCATTTTTGAACCTTCATTTCAGCCACCCTTATCCTTTTTTTCCATCTAGTACAGAAATTGGTGACAAACTCAAAGTCAGTGAATGAATTGAAGCTTGGGGGGCATGTCTCCATCCTTTGATTACCATTTTGTAGTTAAGCCGCTAGATTTTCAAGATGGGGGAGAGTACCAACCATCCATAGGTATCCCAACCTTTGGAAATTACATTGGGAATTTACAAGCATAGTTTAATTTTGTTTCAAGCTTGTGTAAAAATGAAATCAATAATGAGCATGGTATTAGTTCCTTCTCATGCTCGAAAAAACATGAGAACGCAACCGAGTAAAATTTTATCTCTTTTTTGGACTCACATGGATACACGAAAAAGGAACCCCCTGGATTCGTCTTTGAGCTCTTTTCAGATTCTCTAAACATGAAAATATTGCCAAGTGATCTTGATTCCTTTCCCACTCGTTAAAAGGTTTGAAAGAGAGTCTTTTGATTGATAATTTATCTCTTTTTTGGCCTTGCGAGACTAACATTATGAAAAAGGACAACAATGGAGTCGTATTTAAGTTCTTTTCAGACTCTCTAAACATGAAAAATCACCGAGTTTAACTTCTCTGGACTCATTAAAAAATCATACATTGAAGGGACCATATGGGACTGAACCCTTACTTCTTCCAGTTCATTAAAGAAAGGAAGAGGGACTTACCTAAGGTGAGTTATATCAAGCATGTGTTACCCTCATCGACCTCATTAAATTAAAAAGAGGTACTCATCTATCTAGATGGGGGAAAACTTTGAAGGAAGCAAGCCAAGCAATTTTTGAAAACATCACAGGTCATTCTTATGGTCGCCCTTGAACATGACACTTTGTCTTTGCATACATTGTAATCCGCTGAACCTCTGCACTGAACCAATCCTCTGAGTTTCTTTACTCCATTGGTTCACCCGAAAAAATTCACAGTATCCACTGCATCATCATGTTTTGGTCCATGTCATGTTTTTGTTGTTGTGCCTCAGTGTTCAAGGCAAGTATCTGCCTCGAGAGTCAACCATCAAAAATATCCTATTTCAACACCCATGTCAATCTGTTTTCATCTGATTCACCACCTTATATCTCTGTGTCAGTTTTGAGTCATTGATGGGGGATACATCAAGTCCCTCCTTCGATGAATCTATTCCTATCGACTTCAACACATTATTCAGGAACTAGACCTAGAAACCAGTTAGTACCTTGGGACCTACATGTCTCAATGGAAAGCCTCCTCACTCTCGAAAATAGGTTTAAATCATTGACCTCTGATCGGATGATTCCACGAATGTTCGACTTAAGCTCATTTGTTCACATTCACTAGAATGTACTAGGGTACCTTGGGAATCATTGACATCAATGGTGATTTCTCTCGCACTTGTTAACGGGTTACCTCATTGACCGATAATCAAGTGGTTTATACCATGTTTGACATCAAGACATCTATTCAAATGATTAGATTCGTACTGCATCAAGATCGGTAAGAAGAGCCTGGGTTAAGTGATCACTCTGATATGTACTTTGCCCAGATTGTGACAAAGATTCTTTTGAATATTGACAGATATACTGTCACATAGATCCACTTTGTATTGGTCTGTGGCTATGTCTTGTCATTTCGTAGATCCCCTGTGTATTTTTTGTGGCTACGATCAACTCATGTCATGAAAGTATAGATCCACATTTTATCTTTGGTGGCTATTTTTTTTGTAAATATAATTATGGATCTGCAGTGTATCTTATGGCGACCACACCTTGAAATCATTTATCACTAAAGCATAGGTATGGATTCCTTGGGTTTGAAACATATCATAACATTTATATAATGGTTGTATGCAGCTTCTACCAGGTTCTCTAAGTCCATACCCTTGCTTAAAAAAGTCTACAAAGTACTTCAGTCATCAGTTTCCATCTTCTAACTTTGAACTTTGGGGGGCAATCCGTTACACAGCAAAATTACTCACTTCAATGATGACCTATTGTTGTCACTAAAAGTGTCGCAAGTGTCACATTTTGGTCACAAGTGTCGCAAACATCATACTGTCATCTTGCCTATGTCATGTCACAAACGACATCACAAGGAGCACTTGAAGACACCCTCAGAGACTGGTTAAAGAAGGAGAAATCATTTGACAAAGAGTACAAAGCCTTTTCCTTGAGAAAGACCACCTAAAAATGAATTTTGAAGGGTAGTGCTCCCCTACCCACTATAGAGAGTGCTAACACTCCTTTCCCTCCTTTGGGGGAGAATTGTAGTGCTCTATGCACCATTCTGGGGGAGTGTTATGTTGTTGAGAAAATCAAGGGAAGATCCCCCTTATCTCTGAAGTTATTTTGATTCGAATCTGAGGTCAAGGCTCAATATTAGCGAGGATCCACAACTGATGGAGAAAGATCCTCAACCTATCCCAAGAATCTCTAAGGTGGTTAGGCCTTTACAAGCCTATATAAGGAAGCCTCCTCATGGTGAAAGAGAGAGACATTGAAGGCATCAAACTTATGATCTCATAAGGGAGATAATCAGTGAAGCATAGTAATTTTGTTTGTGGATCATTTGAGCAAGGGGTTAGACAAGGAGAGCTTGGTGAGGTTGTTGCATCTGCATCTACAGTTTTAAGCACTTTGCTTTGTTTTCATTAATACATGTGCTTGGCCTGTTTCTTTCCAGAAAGAACTTTACTTGATCTAGTCGTGGAAAGGGAAATGAGAGAACCTTGTGCTCAATTAGATGCTATGGAGACAACACAGAGACGAACATATGATACTAGAGATATTAGTGAGGTAGAAAGGGAGAATGAAGGAGGAGCAGAAGAAGTTGTAGCCGAAGATGCTGCAGAGGAACGTCTATTTAAAGTTGTTGCAAGAATAGGTGCTAGATAAAAGTTGGACATATTGATGTATGGAGTCAACTTGGACGTTGAGGAGCTGCTAGATTGTTTTAGAGCTCTAGATAAATACTTTGATTACGAAGATATTGAAGAAGAAAATAAAGTAAAGCATGTTGTCACTAGACTAAAAGGACATGCAACACTGTGGTGGGATGAACTGTAGGCTGATAGGTGTTCCAAGGGAAAAGAAATAATTGAAATCTAGATAGAATGGTAGCGAAGATGAAAGACAAATTCATACCCAGATATTATCAAATCAATCCGTTTCCAAGAATGGAGAATTTGAGACAAAAAGGGATGATAGTGAAGGAGTATATAGAGGATTTTTACCAGTTAAACATTAGAGTGGGTCATCGCGAGAGTGATGATGAAAAGGTCGCCAGATATATGAATGGCCTGAGATATGAGATTTAGGACGAGATGAGCATGGTGACAATTAGAAATGTGGAAGATTCTTATCAGGTTGCTATGAAGGTGGAAGAGAAATTAGCTCGAAAGAAAGGTCAAAGGAGCAGAGGTAGAAGTCAGAGCAGAGGCAAATAAATTTCCCAGGACAGAGTACAGAATCCCAAGGATGAAGAGAAGAAACCTCATAATCACCCAGAAAGGGGGGGAAGTTCACAAGGGAGACAATATGACGATAGGAACACCTTTCCTTGGGCAAGAGGAAGAGGAATAGGCAGAGGAGGTGAAGTAAAGTGTTTTATCAGTGGGAATATCAGACACAAATCTTGGGAATGTCCCAATAGAAAAAGGGATGGAGGAGGTGAAGCTCACATTTCAAAAGCGCAAAGGCAAAATGTTGAGGCAAAATATGCAGAAGGTGGAATATCCTTGATGATGAGGAAAATCCTCTTGAAACCAGAGAAAGAGATGGAAAATCCAGTCCAGAGGAACAGTTTGTTTAGGACTGTTTGCAACAGCAAAGATAGGGTATGCAAGGTGATAGTTGACAGTGGAAGAACGAATAACTTAGTATCGACATAGATGTTGGAGAAGATGGAATTAGAGACAGTTGCGCATCAAATCCCGTATAAAGTTTCATGGTTGCAAAAAGGACATCAACTAATAGTCGCTAAACAATGTTTAGTTGAATTTAAGATAGGGGGATATAGAGATGAGATTTTATGTGATGTAATTCCCATGTATGTTTGTCATATTTTGTTGGGGAGCCCTTGGAAATATGACAAAAATGTTATTCATGACGGAAGAAATAATGATTACACCTTGGAGAAGAATGGTAGGACACAATTGAAGACAAGAAGGCGAAAGAAGAAGCAAGTAATACTATACTTCTCATTAGTGGGAAGGAACTTATGGATGAAGTCAAGAAATATAAATACATGCAGTTTGATGTGGTTAGAAAACCTAGAGTCATATTGACCAATACCTCGATAGATGATCTACCGAAGGAAATTCAGGAATTGCTGGTGAATTTCGCTGATATAGTGGTGGACGATTTGCCTTGTTTGTTGTCGCCCATCAAAAGTATAAGACATCACATTGACCTTATACCAAGAGAGATTTTTCCAAAAAAAACATCATACAGATTGACATCGCAGGAGAATGAATAGGTTAGGAAGCAAGTCCAGGATTTGATGGACAAAGGATTAATTAGATAAATCTTGAGTCTATGCATTGTACCAATAGTGTTAAGTCTGAAAAAGGATGGTGGATGGATAATGTGTACAGACTCGAGGGATATAAACAAATTAATCATTAGGTATAGATTTCCTTTACCCGTGATGGATGACTTAATGGATTGCTTGAGTGGGGAAAATCTTTTTTCAAAAATTGATTTGAAAAGAGGATATCATCAGATTAGGATGAGGGAAGGTGATGAATGGAAGACATCATTCAAGATGAATGAAGGACTGCATGAATGGCTTTTCATGCCATTTGGCTTGAAGAATGCACCAAGTACATTCATGAGATTGATGAACGAAGTATTGAAAGATTCATTGGGAATTTTGTAACTGTGTATCTAGATGATATATTGATCTTCAGTAAGATTGAGGAAGATCATTTGAGACATTTAACTTCAGTAATGAGGAGGTTTCATCAAGAGAAGTTGCTAATAAATCTGAAGAAGTCATCTTTCATGAAGAAAGAGATTATTTATTTAGGTTTTGTGATCTCTTCGAATGAGTTGAATATGGATCCAGAGAAGGTAAAATAAATCAAAGAATGGTCGTCGCCAAGGAATATCTTTGAAGTCAGAAGCTTCCATGGACTAGCCAGTTTTTACAGGAAGTTCATCAAAAAATTTAGTGGAATTTGTGCACCAATGATGGACATAGTCAAGAAAAGACATAAATCTTTTCATTGGACAGAGGAAGAAAAGAAAGTCTCAATTTGTTGAAAGAGAAGATAACTGAACAACCAGTTCTGGTTCTACCAGATTTTAGTAAGACATTTTGAGTCGGATGTGACGTAAGTGGATTCGTGATTGGAGTAGTATTAAGTCAAGACAATAGACCAGTTGCATACTTCAGTGAGAAACTAAATGAGGCCAAAAGAAATTACTCCACTTATGATAAAAAGTTTTATGCAGTCATCCAAGCATTGAAGAAATGGAGGCACTACCTGGTTCCAAAAGAGTTTGTTTTGTATAACGACAATGAAGCCTTACAGTTTATAACTAGACAGGAGAAACTAAACTAGAAACATGCAAAATGGGTTGAGTTCATGCAAAACTTTAATTTTGTTATAAAGCACATTTCTGGAAATGCTAACAAGGTTGTTGATGCATTGAGAATGAAATGTTTGATTCTGCAGGAGTTTCAAGTGAAGACCTTAGGTTTTGATAGCCTTAAGGAAATGTACAGAGATGATTCAGATTTTAAAGATGCTTATGAAGCATGTGAGAATCTTGTTCTAAGAGATAGAAGCCAATGGATTGAGTATTTAATTCAGGATGGACTGCTATTCAAAGGAAACCAGTTGTGTATCCCGAAGAGTTCTATGAGAGAAAACCTTTTGAAGGAAAAACATAGTGCGGGATTGGTTGGACATTACATGGACCATGACAAAACATTTGCACAACTGAACAGTTTGTATTATTGGCCAAGAATGAGGACAGATGTGTGGAAATTTGTCAACAAATGTATAATCTGCCAACATGCAAAGGGGAAAAGACAAAATATTGGGTTATATCAACCATTGCAAATACCAAAGAAGCTGAGGGACCCGATAAGCATGGATTTTGTGTTGGGACTGCCAAGGACAAAGAGAGGTTGTGATTCCATATTTGTGGTAGTCAATAGATTTTCCAAAATGTCACTTTTCATTCCATGTCAGAAAACTAGTGATGCAACACACATTGCAAATCTGTTTTTCAAATAAGTTGTTTGACTTCATGGATTACCTATAAGTATTGTTTCAGATAGAGATACCAAATTTGTTGGTCATTTCTAGAGGACACTATGGAAGAAGTTTGGGATGAATTTATCCTTAAGTTCAACATATCACCTTCAGAAGGATGGACAGACTGAGGTAGTAAATCGAAGTTTGGGGGACTTATTGAGGAGTTTGGTAACTGAACATCACAATCAGTGGGATCAGATTCTGCCACAAGCAGAATTTGCATATAATGACTCACCTAATAGGAGTACAAGAAGGAGCCCATTTCAGATAATGTATGGAATGCAACCGAGAGGAGTATCTGAGTTGAGAGACTTAGAGCAGAGTGAGTTCAGGAGTGCTGGAGTGGAAGATTTTGCAGCAGAGATGCAGGAGCTCCATAGTAAGATTAAAGAGTGGTTTCAGAGTTCCAACCAGGAATACAAGCGTAGAGAAGATCAACACAGGAGAGAGCTTCAATTCAAGGTAGGAGATTTATTTTTGGCACATCTCAGAAAAGAAAGGTTCCCAAGGGGAACATATAATAAGTTGAATATGAAAAAGATAGGGCCATGTAATATTTTGAGCAAATTTGAGGCAAATGCTTATGAGATAGAACTGTTAAATGATGTGGGCATATCACCCATATTCAACGTAGCAGATATGTATACTTACAGAGTAGATGGAGTAGAGAATTAGAAGGAAATTCAGTGGGTCAAACAGATGACTGTAGATGAAAAGCTGCATATGGAAAAGATCATTGATCAGAGAGTTAGAAATAAAACCCGAAGGAAGAAATATCTTGAATATTTGGTAAAGTGGAAAGGACACCCGATTGAAGATGCCAGTTGGTAAAGTGAAGAAGATATCCAAAAAAATGGACAGACGGTGTAGGAGCTCATGGATAGGAGTCCATAATGTTTTTCATCCAGATGAGTATGATGCAGAAGCATCGTCAGCAAGCATGAGTGGAGGACAACTGGATATACACCAGCGCGCATTTTGAAGAGATTTTTGAATTTCAAAAGAAGAGCCATTAATGTAATAGCTGGAAGGATGTATTTTGTTTTAATGTTTTGGGGATTGTAATACAGATCTTGAGCATTTGCTATCATCTGTCGGTTGTGGACATTTATTGTAATAAATGTAAAGTAGATGGTAGTCTTTAATTTTGATAAGATAGCTTAAGGTTGTAGGAGGTAAAAACTCACGAAGACTCCCTCGTAGATGAATTGTATCATTATTCTCATTGTATGAGCAATAGAGAAAATAGAGCAGAGGAGAGTAGAGAAGAACAAATATTATAGAAGTTGTATGAGCAGATAGATGTTGTTGTTGTAGACCATGTACAAAATCACTTGAACTAATATAAGAATGTTTTGATCCAAATTGTCTAGTGTATTTTGGTCCCTGTATGCATCTATTGAATGGTATGTTTACAGTTTAATTCCAGTCTCTGTTATGCATTTGTTTCAATGCCATATGTATGTGATTTCATGTTGAATGTATGAAGTCCACGAGAAGAGTATAAGTTTCAATTGTTTCTCTTCTTGAGAATTCCAACAAGGCGTGCAGTGAAAGTCTGCAAGGAGTGCGTCGACAAGATTCTGAGTTTTATCTCATAAAGTTCAGGAGAGATAGTGTTAACTTATATCAGTAGAAGTGAAAGTATAGCACAGATCCGTGCAAGGTGTGTGCAGGCCAGGTTGAGTCTTAAAATTTTCCAACCGAAGTGAGTGGTCGAAGAACTTATGTTTCAAGGAGTGCACATAGTTGGAGTTGTTAGATAACTAGAGGTTATCGCGAAGGCTGCAAGGAGTGCACACAAGATTTCTTAAAATCCTTGAGTTTGTAGAAATGATCAAGCTCAAGAGGGATAGAGACTTGGATAAGGTCAGAGGGAAGATGAGGGTTGAAGTCATCTCATAGAATCATGTTCAGAAGGGTTGACGCCAAGTTATTTTTCCATGAAACATTGAGAGCCGGACGGACGATTAGAATTCTTGCAGGGAAAAACGTCGATTTCCATGGGCCGTTGGATAAAGTAAATTCGTGAGGAGGATAAGGGTTGAGAGTCTTTCGAGACTCACAATATCAAGAGAGATAGTAGACATCATATCTGAAGGAGTGTGAGCCATTGATTTGGAACTCTGGAAAATCGACATTTTGGGAATTGGAAGAGTGGAGGAAGCTACTTTCAGAAGTCGTGAGTCACAAAATTCTGATTCACGAAGGAAGAATATAGAGCATCAAATCATGGGGAACGAGGACCATCGATCTGGCATAACGATCATCATGATTTTACATTTTGGGAGATGGGGAGAGAACCACTTCACGAGTTCCCGATATGTGAATTCCACAAACGCTCAAGAGTTGGATGCCAGGTCTCAACTGGAGGTCACATAAGCGAAGAATTAAAGGGTGGAGCTAGCGATCGTTAAGACATATTTCAGAGTTTGGGAATTAGAGGAATCAGAGTGACTCACAATAGAACTCTCGAAATCGTGAAAGGTGAATCGCCTTTGATTAGGCTTGTGGTCACTATCGATGGTCATGTGAGGGGAGTTTGTGCCTAGTGCTTGCTCGTACAGGTGGAATTCGTAAAAGGACCTATGGTTTATATGTGTTGAAGGTTATAGCATAGACCAAGGAGCCATTTTGGTTCATAGCTATTGAATATCCATAGATCGGGAGGTCAACAGACCCTGCTGAGGTAGGGCTCTGCATCATACAGGCATTGATGCTTCCTAAGGATGCATATCACATGGTATTTGTATCTCTTCAATTGATTTTGGGATGTATCTTTGTTGTGTATTATTTACGGCTATGATCTATATAAAAATTCTTCTTTGTCTCGTAGTCATGATTATTTTATATGAAATGGATCTGCAGTGTACTTGATTTTTAGCCATCATTAGTTTATCTTAAGCATGGGTATTACCTCCTCAGAGAGATTATCATTATTTCTATAGATGACATGCTCGTGAATACTCATCTCGGGCTCACTCGACTTTGTGCCTTCCCACTATGTAAATATGTTGTAAAGCATTTCGACCATTAGTTTCTCTTCTTACCTCACACATTAGTGGGCATCTGTTATAGTCCAAAAATGCCACATCTATGCATCCAAGACATTTTCCCATCCATTTTAATCCTTTGCCATTCATATTGTTGAGGTTTCCTTCAAAAAACAAAATTTTCAATAATGTATGTGTCCTACTGCACTATCATCCCGCATACATACATTTGTTTCATGTTTATCCTCCCGCATACATATGCATGTTCCATGCTAGTTAGCTCGTGTTTACTTCCAAAAAATGCAAAAAATATAAAATTGCACGTATTTTGGGAGAGTTTATGGGCTATGAAGGGTTCCTAACCATTTTACCCCCTGTATCCCTTCCCCAAACCGAATAACCATATTTTTCTCATATTAAAGGGGTCTAGGGGGGTCATTTGATGATATGAACAAGAATGAAAGAAAACTATGGAAAAATCTATTCCCTCTCATATCCCAATTTTTGCATCTTACTCTAAGATATATCCTCTGCTTTTCCTTCCATCCATTCTCCCTATACAACCCATCCTTTCCCCTATATTGGTATGTTGGTTGTGAGAATTCTATGTGGGATTCGTGGACTTGGAGTCATGATAGAGGAGCTCGGACTTGGTTTGTGGAGCGATGTTATAAAGAAAGGTTGTAACCTTTCATCTTGTTTATGAATAAAAGAGATTATCTGTGTCCCAAAACTTTGTGTGTACATGTTCTAATCTATTTTATCATTTACATCTATATTTAGGATTTTAAGTGATTATTAGAGATTGTATATGTTGGTGTGTTGTGTTCTTGGTCTGTTGTAGGTCATATTTTGGAGGATATATATGATCTAAGAAGAAACAAAAAGTGGAAGAGGTCTACATCAACCGAAAGGATTCAATCTTCTCTTCTTAACCTTTTCCTCCCTCTCTTTTATCACTTACTCTAGATTTTTTTGGGGTAGATTAGAGATAAGTCAGTCTTTTAGGGGGTTATCATTCTACCTATTCCTTAGACCCAGTTTAGGGGGAATTTTCCCCTTAACACATCTTGGTCTCTAACCAATTCATAAAATCATATTTTCATAGTAAAGAGGAGGATAAAACTTTGTTGTGTGAATTATACCAACACAATGTTTTGTTGAATGGGAAAGACAACTAGGATCCAATTCCTTATGTTCGATATCCTCAACTTTGAGACTTTGTTTCATTTATGAATAATCCAATCAAATGGAATAATGGACTTTATTTATTGGATTTTATAGAGAAGAATGAACATCTGTGGTTTAGAGGAGATCCCCATCCTTCCATGTTAATTACCGAGAAGGATGAAGTGGTCTAGATGCCTAAATAATTCATATCTTCTCTTCAAGAAGCTTATAGTTTGGCCATCTCCACTTGTGAAAATTGGATAGCAATGAGTCAGTTGGAAACCTTGTAGTGTCTTCATAGAAAAAATGAATCATCAACTCCTTAATAGAGGTGAAGGGATCCTCTTGCTTATTCTAATTTTGGGACTACATTGGATCATTCTCAAAAATACATTGATTGTTTGAAGGCACATGGAACGAAGTGGATTGGGCTTAGGTTTCATTTTCCCATCTTATGGAGTCTTGTAAATTCATAAGAGGAAGATGAATTTTGGGTCAGCATAAACCCGAAATTGGGATATTACATAGATGATGAGTAGGGTTATATCGCTTACAACTGGAGAATCATGCATTCCAATTCTTTACCACATGAACCCTTGGATGTATATGAATACGATATAAGGGTACATAATTTCATGAGGACATTAAATATATTCAGTTGGGGGGAGATCATGGGCCCTAGAATTGTCATCGTTTTGTCATCATTTACATAATCCATGTCTATTTTTTACTACCTTTTTACTATGTATTAATCCTTTTTTATTCTTGGATCCTAATTTTGGCATAAGGTACTTTTGAATTTCATTTCTTCACATTTCATTGATTATCTTAATAAAGTAGGATAAATGAGTGTTTATAACTATATTTAGGAGTTCTACAGGAATGCTACGAATCCCATCCTACAAGAATGTTGTGGGTCCATCTTATAGGAATGTTGTGCATCCCATCCTATAGGAATGATGTGGATCCCATCCTATAGGAATTTTGTGGATCCCATCCTACAAGAATGTTATGGATCCCAATATAGGTTTTGTTGCAAATCCAATATTTTGCATTGTGGATTCATGTCTTCTTCAATTGATATGACATGAAAGGATATGATAAAATGTGGGTTTAGTTCAACTAATTTTATGAAAAGGATATTTTGAATGGATCATGATTGATCACACACATAGCACATAACTTTGTTTTTTATTCTTTTATGGTTGTATAGTTATGAAAGGGGACAAATTTGATGTATGATTGTATAACGTGTAGTAATCTATTATTCTAAAATATAGTTGTTGTTAGAACAACTTAAGAATAGTTGATTCTCAAGCATGTTATTAACTATTTTCCTGAATTAAGATATCTTTCAACTTGTCTAAAATAAAGTATCCTTCTTCTATAAAAGAGGATGGAGAGAATGATAAAAGATTGAGGAAATTATATAGTTTAGTATATAGATTGTTGTGATAATTTAAAGTTGTTTACAAAGAATTAGTGTGCAATTTCTATGTTCTTTTGAAATAGTTAGCTAGTTAATTTACCTCCACCAACACCTTGTTCTAAGGAGGCAGGGCCCATTGCATATGGAACAGGTGTTGTGTTTTATTTCTATAGGTTGGATTTTACTTTTGTATATTGTAGACTACAATTATGTGTGTTAGATTATTTTACTTTTCTTGTTGGTTGGTTATTTCATGTTTAGGGTGTGATTTCTAGTATCATTTATTTCATTATAATTGAATGTTGAATTCAATAAATGATTTATAATTGATGAAAGAATATTTTGGTATGTTTGTTAATGATCTTAAGTTTACCAGTTCTAATAGTTCACAGATGAAGCTATTTACTACGATCTCATGATAGATAAACCAATGGAATATAAGAAATTGTATAGTGCATATATATTACATTATAACTGTCAGTGTTTGATGGAAATCTTCACAGGAGATCTAGCTAAAGAATACACAAACAAATATTATCAAGAAAATGAAGAGAGATACACAATGAATAGTGGGAATCAATGCATATTATGATCTTATCAGTGAGTGAGTGATCTTTACTCATATAAGCAATGACATCATATAATTAGGAATGCATGCATAATACTGATGGTATGAGATTAGAAAGTCTAAAATAGAACTAGTCACCTAACTCCCACTAAACTAGTGTGCCAAAAATATAAATCTCTCCAACACCCCCCCCCCCCCCCCCCCGAACATCAATATGGAGTAAAAAATGAGTCCCGACTACTAGGCCATTTTAGGTACTCATGTACAATGAAAATAATGAACATGAAATAAAAATGAGGAAAGAGGGAAAACCACATGGGAAGAAAACCCCTCCTAAAAAGATTATGTGTCAAAAGAAGAAAATGGAAGCTGCTAGGGAACTGTGTTCTTCATTGCAAGACGATCCCGCAAAGTCTGAAACTTCGTCTCAGTGAAAGTCTTCATGAAGATGAAGAAATATTTATGGATCTGATGAAGTCCTTTGGGAACCTGTCAGGCCTTGTACCACTTGATCCTGTGGACCCATCTGCACCTGGAAATATTCCTTTCTAGTGGAAGTGGAACCAGATTTGAAGTCTAGTTCTGTAGGAGTGAGTCATGCTTCTTCTGCATGGCTTCTTTCCATAATGGATTTCCCACAACCCTATTGTAGTTCTGTGGATCAGTATATTGAACCATATAGAAATGCATGGGCTTCGCAGGTTCTAAAGATGAAAATACATGAGAAGGCTTCTCATGCTGAGATCGAGTCATCCTCTAATCCCATGGATTCCCTACAAGGTTTCCTGCTTTTCGAAGTATGGTCTGTGCCTTCATGGGCATCTCCTGAAGCTTCGACATTGGCTTCTTATCTGGCTGTACTACCTGCTTATTTCCATGTATAGAATATGAGTGTATGGAATCATCTCTGATGTATAAAACTGATGGAAGCACAAGAGTATATGCATGTTTCACTGGAGGTGCATGAAAATTACTCTCCTTATGTGTAAGTAGAATAGAGGAGTCATTGTCAGAAAACTTAGTGAATTTATAAAGCCTTGACTTGTGATCCACCTCACCAATTGCAATAATGGAATTGTCATGCATGTCAATTATTCAAACTAAATCTGATGTAAATTCAACCTTTTTACCTTTATGAGTGATGTGATAAACTAAGAGAAGATTCATAGAAATATTTGGAATGTGGAAAACATTATCAAAACCGTCATTGTGGATTTCCACTCTACCTTCTCCTGCAACTGCTACTGGAGTATCATCCCCCATGAGAATAGGGGTTATTGAGCATGAACTCAAAGAAGAGAAAACTTCATCTTTCATTGCCATATGATGGGATGCACCAGAATCTACAATCCATGAATCAGATGAGGAATTAATTGCAACCAGAGCATGATGATTACCTTTCTTAGGAGCATGATCTTCTTCCTTTTGCTTCTTGACTCCCTCTGGAATTAAGTTTCCAAGGTTGTTCTGCTAAAGTGCATGTGCCATAAGATCAATATGTTTCTTCATTCATGTGCATTCTTCATGATTCAGTTTATTGCAGTAAGTGCACTACTTTTTCTTCTTCTTCTTCTTGGTATCTGAAGAGTCTTTGGAACCTGAAGAATCATTAAAGGGTTTGGAATATCCCTCATTTTCGTTATGTTTGGATGACCATTTTCCATCATGGATTGTGAGTGCATGTGCTTTGAAATATTTCATGAGGCCCTTCTGTATGATTTTTTTCTACTCTTGTGTAAGAGACTCAATGAACTAAGCCAACATAGGCATTTTCCAATTTGTTCCAAAAATACATCTGCCATAATGGAAATTGGAGACATATACAGTGTATTCTAGTCCTACCTTGGCCAAGATTGTTAGAATAAGTTGTTTCTCCTATGTAGACTTGTCAATACCACAATCACCCAAGATCAAAATCAAATATTTAAATTTAGTAAAGAAATCTTGTATATTATCAAAACTTTTAGGGTCTAAGGTATTCAACTCTACCTCAAGCATATGACCTTGCATCTCATCCTGCTTTCCAAAAGATTCCTTTCAGGGTGGTCTAGATCTCATTTGGATTCTTGCATGCAGCAAAATGAAACCATAAATCAGTGGAGATTAACTCAAGAAGTAGTCTTGTGGCCTCATCCTTATAGTTTTCCCATCTCATCTTCTCAATCATTGATGTAGGTTATGTTTTTGTTGCCATCATCAAATTATAAAGTCATTTCCTTCTGAGTTGGAATTCTACCTTGGGCATCCAATCAAAATAATTGTATGGTGTGAGGATTACCACCAAGTTTGACTGTATAATAGCTGTCCTATCCATCTCTCCCACTGTTTCTAAGAACCCCTAAAAATTTACTCACAATTTGCAAGTGAAAAATTAGGAAATCACGACAGAAAGGGCACTTTAAGTGAAAATTCGTATCAGTTTCAGGAGACGATCTTCCAACTTACTTTTTGAGAAAAAAGTGAGGAATATTGCCAAACGATTGAAAAGCTACTTGCAGAATGGGTCGATTTACTTCTTTCGCTAGTCATTTCCTCCAAAACTTAATATTTTGGGAGCAATCACTGTAGAAAGGTACGACCACAGATTTGTATCAGTTTTAGGAGCCTATCTTCCAGCTTAATTTTTGAGAAAATGGTGAGGAATCTCGCCAAATGGTTGAAAAATCACTTGTAGAATGGCTCTATTTACTTCCCACACAAGCCGTTTCCTCAAAAACTTAATATTTTGGGAGAAATCATTGTAGAAAGGTATGACCACAAATTCATATCCATTTTAGGAGGCTATCTTCTGGATTAATTTCTAAGAAAACGATGAGGAATCTCGCCAAACGGTTGAAGCCCCAATTGTAGAATGGGTTAATTTACTTCCCATGAGAGATGTTTCCTCAAAACATTAATATTTTTGGAGAAATCACTATTGAAATGTATGACCACGGATTTATCTCGCCAAAACTCTGATTTTCCTTATTCTTTGGCTTGTCTGGCTTGATCCAAGCAACATAGCTCTGATACCATGTCAGTGTTTCATGGAAACCTGCACAAGAGATCTAGCTAAAGAATACACAAACAAATCTTATCCAGAAAAGGAAGAGAGATACACAATGAAGAATGAGAATCAATGCATATTATGATCTTATCAATGAGTGAGTGATCTTCACTTATATAGGAAATGACATCCTATAATTAGGAATGCATGCATAATAGTGATGGTCTTTGATTAGAAATTCTAAAATAGAAATAGTCAGTTAACTCCCATTGAACTAGTGTTACTCCCAATGAACTAGTGTGCTGAAAATAGAAATCTCTCCAACAATAACTTGTAAGTAATTCAGAACCTTGGGTTGACAAAAATAATGTACCGACCTTTTACCTAATTTTTCTATAAATTAGAAAGGTAATTAAATAACCCATCAATGAAATTTTAGTTTCTCCCTTTGAATTGGCAAATGGCCCTACATTATTGATGTGATTAATCAATGATGTGTTTTAGAAGTATTTATACATGTTTGTTTTGGTGTTAATTGGCTAAATCATAATCTACTCTAGGACCATATAAGAGCACAAAGATCATCTCGTCATAGTGTTATGGAAACTATGAGAATATTTATTGTATTCTAAGATAAGTAAATGTGAATTATTTAAGCAGGAGAATTAGTACCTCAAGAACATAATATTTAAAGAGATATTATAGGTATATACCAATGAAATTGAAGACATATCTAGTTGGCCAAAGCCAAAGATTGTAGTCGAGGTAAGAAACTTCTTGATATTATCTCACTATTGTTGGAGACTTGTCAAAAGTTTCTTGAATATTGTAGGACAAGTATCAAAATAGCAAGGAAAAGGAGCCAAGTTTCTATGGACATCCTTAGATGAAGAAATTTTTAATAGCTTAAGAATATTCTCATGGCCACACATGTATTGATACTTCCTAACTTTGATAAATATTTCCTAGTGTAAACCAATGTGTAACATCCCGCTCTATTAAGCACACTTTTATTGAATTATTCTTTGAGGACACTTGCATACAAGTGATCCGGTTATGGTACATTGTGGTTTTATTTTGATTATGGATTATACATGATGATGATGTTTTGTGACTTGTTGTTAATTGATGTGTATGTATTGGCAGTTGTTATTGATGATTTTTTCTTAGTGTGCAAGACATATGATAGGTTATGGATGATGATGGCATCAATGGACTTCCATGGACTCCAGATTGAGTCAGGGAGTGGGTTGTATTTTGATTGAGTATTTCATTTTTCCCACTTGTGACATATAACTGAGTATAGTATGATTGTGTATATGGATTATTGACAATTTTTTTGTCATTGGATACAACCTTGACCATGCTTTCTAATCCAAATAACATAAGGAGTAGAGGGGCCATGCACATAATCTAGACATTGAGGGAGAGGTCTAGCAACATCCCTATCACAACCTACTAGCACTCCCTCTATGGCCAAATGGTAGGTTAATGATTAACTAGTTCGAGAGGTCCACAATGTCGTGAGGACGGACTAAGACCGTCACTCATGAAGATTCTAAGGGGTGCACAATAAGGAAGTGTTAAGCCCTAATATTGGCTCATTACCCCTTAATTGGGGCATATTATATTAGTAATATTATTTTATTTATGTCAGCTTTAGGCCATTAGTTGTAATTATACCTCCTAGTCTCCTATATATACCAAGGAGACATTTTCATTTTGAATCATATGGTACTTGAACATTTAAGTGGGGTAAAAGGATGTTGCCCCCTCGAAGAGGCTTATTATCTGAAATTATATGTTTTTCAAGGCGTTGAGTACTTTTCCTGAGGTTTTTCTATGCTATATTGATGTTTGGTTCTTAACATATGGTATCAGAGATCAAGGTCTTGGGGTTTCGCTGCTACAACTGAGACACCTTGGAATTTTCACTATAACTTTTTTTCTACAATGTTTCAAAAGGAACGGCTTGGAGGATATTTATCAGACGCATCAAGGTATGTTGGGTTCAAAATTCACCTCCTGAGGCCTTATACTTTCGAAGATACAGCCTGTACAAGATAGGGCTATGCAATCATACTAAACTGAGTCATTGTGACATTTTTGATATAAAAAAATTTCTGTAACATTTCAGACACTAAAATCCAGAGGCTATTTATAGAAAGTAGAAAGGTATATTTGGTACAAATTTCAGCTTCTGGGTCATCTTAAATTTGTAGATACACCTTGTGTAAGATAGGGTATCTGACTAGTCCTATTGACTAGTCTCAAGAAGGTGTTCCAGGTAAAAAAATCATAACTTGTTCCTAGAGTATCCAAATAGAGTGGGACTGGTTTCATTGGATCGTGGATAGTCTGTAGTATTTCTGTTGTGCGTTTCAGAATTTTATGTCAATTATTTTGGGCGGGGCATGCTATACAAGTGAGATCTCCTGGAAAGGCCAAAAATTGACAAGTTGTGGGGAAGTTACCGTAAATTCCACTTGGCACTTCCAATTTTGATCAGACCTATGGCATTGAAGAGAAGAAATATCATAGAACTACATAAAAGAAAGTTTCATACCCAGAAGGACCAAAACTTGGGAGATACAACAGAAGAAATATTGTCTAGTAGAATGACCTCAAAATCAAGGTTCAAAAGTGATACTTGGCCAACATGCCACCCAAAAAGGGAACTTCTACACCAATTGAGCCTCCAAAAAATCCTACTTGGACTCTTGATGAAGGTGAAGAAATGCGTAGGGACATAAACTATTTACAAAAGAAGATAGTAACAAAATATGAACTACAAGAGATGATGGATTCAATGGAAGCTAAGTTGGATACTAACATGGATGGTTTAAAAGGGGAGATCATGGAAGTATTCAAAAAATTTGTAACAGAGAAGACACTTGAAAGTGAAAATGCATCCCATGAAATTCATGATGAGGACACAAGGAAGGTGAATTAAGAATGGAGAAACTCCAACTTTGGTTTGAAGACCAACCACGTTCCTAAGATTGATATGAGAAAGTTTGATGGCAAGGACCCAATCACATGGATACTTCAGATGGAACAATTCTTTGATCTCCATAATGTGCCACATACACAAAAGGTACGAATTGCTTCTTTATATTTAGAACCTAATCAATTTGTATGGTATGGATAGCTTTGTTCTCGCAAATCACTCTTCACTTGGACAATTTTCACAGAAGAAATGATAGCACACTATGAGGATACAAGGAGCAATCCCTTCTTTAGCCAATTGATAAATCTCAAGCAAAAGGGTTCGGTTACCGAGCACATTGAGAACTACCAAATATTGAATATAAAGGTAACCGATATTCCAGATGAGCACTTGATTGATGTATTCATAGGAACTTTAAAGGATAACATTCAACATGAGGTTTGCCTTTGGGAGCCCAAATCATTGGAGAATGCATTTAAGGTGGCAAGAAATGTTGA
>ML792298.1:443726-499049 GCA_009831015.1 Picea engelmannii | reverse complement strand
TGTTGGATTAAAATAATTAATTAAACAATGAATTTATTAATTATAAAGCCCAATGAAAATATAAGCCTAATTCTAAGACTAAACCTAAGTCTAAGTTAATTAGGGGAATAAATAAAAATATTAAATAAGTTAAAAGAATTAAGATCAATCAAATTCTAGGAAAATTTGACTAAAATCTAAAGTTAGGATAAATTGCACATGTGTGCATGAAATTAATAAATTGGATTTTTAAAATAGAAAGAAATAAAATATGAGAGAATAGGTGTACACATAGAATAGTATCTAGAGTCAAGCTACCACTAATATGACTAGAAGAAGATTCTTGATCCAACTCTAACTAAGATCTAGTTAGGAGGCATTCATTAAATGAGAATTTGGGGAACAAAAGGACAACTAAGAGAAAAAGTAGGAACACATTGGGGAATGTGAGGGAAATTGGATTTTTAAATAAAATAAAAATGGTAATTACTTGTGCAACTTGGGGAGAGTGTGACAAGTGTGTGGGTGAATAATCATAATTATTTTAATCTAAAAAGTTAATTATTTTTGCATGAGGACATGTCTCAGTGAGAAAATTTCTATAAAACAAATGGTGTAGAAGGAAAATGGATCTCACTTATTCTTGGTAAGATTATGATGCCAAAATTGTTTTGATTGTGTTTTACTTGTGAGAGTTGGGAAACCAAGCTTGTAGAAGGAGGAAGCTCTACTTTGCAAGGCAAGCCTTGGAGCTATTGTTTGTTAGTCTCTTGTGTGTGGCCCCTTTGTGGCTCGGGGGGCTCAGGGGGAAGAAGAGTACCCCTATAGTTTCTTGGGAGGTACCAGTGAAGTCTGGGATTGGCAAGCGAATAAGGCACATAGCACACAATTCAAGTCGAGGACTAATCAATTTTTTTTTGGATACAGTATTTTACATTTGTCATTAGATTGTTAGAATAATCCTCTGGCGCAATATGCAGTTTCGAATGTCACTGATAATATTGTATATACAATGTGAAAATTGTGATGGTATTTGTTAGAATTGTTACATTTATTTCTGTAAATTAAATTTCATTTTCCGAATGATACTCATACAATAATTTGTATCCCATTATGAATGGTTTGATGGTGTTATTAGTGGCAATCTAATTAAATCTATATATAACAAAAATTGCATAGATCCACAATGTTGAATTTTCTTATATCTCGCATGGAAGGTGATTTAAGTTTTTATATGCTCTGCAAGTTAGATAAAAAACAATTTTTTCCTAATGATGAGAACCAATGATATTGCAACTGTGTAAAATGTCAAGCAACCTTGATCCCTTCATCTCTTATAAAATAGATTTCTCCTTGAAACGTTGAGAATGTATTCACTTTTAGCGGTAACAAACAATCGATATGAGATTCTATGTAAAGTTTACATGCTTAAGTAGGATCGCTAATACTGTGTTTGTTGTTTAGTTTTTTTTTTAATATAAACCCTTGAATCATTGCAATGAAGTCCCTCGCTTTCCTGTTTTTAAATTGAACCTCGATTGTAACTGTGATTATATTGAAGAAAAGGAACGATTAGATTAAAACCAAGTACCTTTATTGCATACAGTGTTGATATCGTATGATTTTTTGCATGCAACAACAAAATAGATTATCTGGGTGGATATTGGTGGCAACCCACCTATTCCAACTTGCTCCTCTTGTGAGTTTTTAATGTGGTACGTTCTTCTATACTTCTTTGTAATTTTGGGTTCTACATTTTTGGGGTTGTTTGAAGCCCTACACATCTTCCAGGTGGATATTGGTGGCCTCCCACCTAATCGAACTAGATTATTTTGTATGTTTTCATGTCAACACATCTTGTTGTACTTAGGGGGATGTTTTGGGCCCCTAAACAATGTTTTTTTGGCTCACCATAGTAAAACTATGAACAAAGTTAGAGTTTGACAATGTAATGTGTATTTCTCGAAACAAACTTTCCAACGGGATATCATGCACCTAAAATGAAGATCGTATGCAAAAGTTTCGACCCTGGGAAGTTAATGTATGAACTTACATGAACGGGGCCTGCATGAATTTTGGTGTTTCATCTCCCAGGGTTAGGTTTTTGGATGTCTAGGGTTTTGGCATTCCTATTTATCATAAAAAATACTTAAGAGCCTCATTGTAATCATCTTCTGGCGAATGAGCGTATCCTTCAAATTTCTTCTCAAAGATAAATATGCCACCATTCTAGCGAGTCTTCCACTCTATATTTTTACAGTCTCTTTACAATTTTTTCATTAATAGAAATCAATTATTGTTGTATTTGTCTGTTTATGGGATTTTTTATGAGTATTTCATTGTAATTTCTCTTTTTTCATTTTGTTCTGAAAATAAATATGGATCAGTGATATCAAAGTAGGTTGCTCTTGATCGTTTTTCAGTGCATGTCCCCGATGAGGTCCAAATATAGCCAGTTGGGTCTCAAGTTTGTCTCTCCTGAGGAAAATCACTCTCTCACGCCCAAGAAACCCTCGATGGTGGAAGAAAATAAAGATGGCGGGGAAGAAGATTCTATTAACCTGTTTCTTAAGGAATCTCTCACGCGACAAAGGGATGAAATAATGGAGAATTTTGCACACATTCTTCAACACCTGTCGATAGAAAGAGGAGCATCTTCATAAAGCACCCATTTTGGAGGAACCTCTCCCTTCAAGGTACAAGTTAATTTTGACATTCCCATATTTAAAGGTCAGATAGATGCAGACTCCCTAGAAAAATGGTTAAATCTATTAGAATGTTATTTCTTTGTTCAATTTTTTTCTGATAGGGAAAAGATCACCTTCTCACTCCTCAATTCTCTCCCCCATGTCAAACATTGGTCGGAAAATTACTGGGAGCAAATTTCCACAGAGGAATCTGGAATATATGGGGTCGAGCCCACTTGGTATTTTTTTGTGGATGTGGTCAAAGAACAGTATTATCCTGTTGATAACTATGAAGACCAGTACATGAGATGGACCACATTGTGGCAAGAGAAGAGCCAAATAGTGTCGGAGTTCACAAATACTTTCCATACCTTGCGCACCAAGCTGGGTATCAAAGACTCCGAGTGACATCTGGTTCTGAAATATCGCGGGGCTCTACATAGGTACATATAAACTAAAATGGATTTTCGAAGCACTCATCATTGGGAGTTTCCTATCGATATGTTGTAAAAATCGAGAAGACATTTAGGCACCAGAACAAATGGGAATTTAGGTCTACAAATTTGCAACAACTAAAGCATGGTAAAGATGACCCTAACCAACAACCTTTAGACAACCAGTCCAAGACACAGGAAAAAAAGGGTAAAGTAAAGATGAGGAATGACACTAGGAAGTGGTGTGACTTCCAAAAAATCCCCTGACACAAGACCGATGAATGTCACTCAAAACAGTCAATGGTGGACGAGGTCAAAGACACATAGCCAAACCCTGATTTGAAATATGATCCAGAAAATATTGAAAACAGACAGATCATCAACGCAGACCCCAGTTCTAATGCCATGACCACAATAATTCAACTAGAAGAACCAATAGATCCTGAAGAGGGGGAGAACCTCTTCCATTCACAGATGTGGTTGAAGGGGACCCCATTGCATGCCATTGTTGATAACATCATCTAGAAGAACCTCATATCATCTAAGGCCATCAAACAGATGGGGTTGTCGACAACACCACACTCACAACCATACAACATCGGGTGGCTTCACCAGGGACGAGATCTTTGCGTCATCCAACAATGTCACGTATCCTATGGAATCCATAGCTTCAAGGATGAGGTAGTGTGTGATGTTTCCCTCTTGATGTTTGTGATGTGGTTTTGGGACAACCATATATGTGGAAATATCATGATATCTATGAGTCTAGACCTTGTAGTCTCATTATTACTATGGGAGGTCATCTCTATAGGATACTCGAGGTAGTTCCGACTACTAATCCACCAAAACATCATCGCAAGGTCATCTCTCATACTGAAAAATTCATCCTCTTCATAGTCTATTCAAAGGATGTACAAAATACCACTACAACCACTGCAGCCTCAATACCTTCTATCCAACAAAAAAATATTGTCGAAGAGACATAAGATATTTTTTATTCACCTACAATACTACCTACACAATGCCCCATCCAACTAAGAGACAATCGGTTGGTGGAACATATTCAACCCCTCCAGCAATAGGTTTGTGGTAGTCTTCCACAAGCCAAGAAGGAGACCTTCTCCAACAAGGCATGTAGCTCACCAAGCTTCAGATTCAAAAAATGATTTCCCCTCTTCCCTGGGCACTCAATGCAATGGAGACCATTTCTTCCTAAGGGGGGAGGACTGATCCAAGTGGATATTGGTGGTCACCCACCTGTTCCAAATGGCTCATATTGTCATTTTTTAGTGCAACACATTTTTGTGTACTTCTGTGTAATTGTGGGTTCTACATTTCTGGGGTTGTCTGAATCCCTACACATATTTCAACTGGATATTGGTGGCCTCCCACCTAATCCAACTGACTTATTTTGTATGTTTTCATGTTAGCACATTGTGTTGTACTTCCAGGGATGTTTTGGGCCCCTAGACAGTGATTTTTTGGCTCTCCACAGTCAAACTGTAGATGGAGTTAGATTTTGACGGTGTTATGCATATTTCTCAAAAATACCTTTCCAATGGGCTATCACGCACCTAAAAATTAGATCGTATGAAAAAGTTACAACCCTGGGAAGTTAATGTACTAACTTACCCAAATGGGGCCCACATGACTTTTGGCGTTTCATCTCCTAGGGTTAGTTTTTAAGATGTCTAGGGTTTTGGCATTCCTGTTTATCATAAAAAGGCCTTCAGAGCCTCATTGCAATCATCTTCTGGTGAATGAGCGTAGTTGTCGCATATCTTCTCAGAGATAAAGTTTCCACCTTTATAGCGAGTCTTGCACTCTGTATTTTTGCATTCTCTTTATGTCACATACCTACTACGACAACCTAGATTTTTCATCTTTTCTTCAAGGGACAAAATACCAGAATTTCTATGGGGCCTAGCGCAGACCATCCCTTCCCTTATCGTCCTCCATTTGATCATTGGCTATGACCACAGGCCTTACCAAAAAGGCACTTCCAGCTTTCGCGTTTCATGATTTATGTGTGCGAGCTCTCCCTGGCTCCCTATCCCTTGAAATGCCAAAACCCGAAATGGGGTTAACGAGCTCCTCGGCTCCCCTTTTTCCTACTCCATGCGACCACCTCAGTGAACACACGCTAACACCAAATGGCACTACCGAAACTTGACTTTTGAGATTCCTGTTGCAAGGAACCCTTGTTCCTCCAATCCCTGAAACCCGAAAGCCTGGTATCATCCGGATCTACGGTCCAGATCATCGACTTGATCAGCAGCCCATATTAAATCTCGACATTCTACCTTTCGTGATTCTGGAGGGGTCTTCACTCCTATTTACCTGATATCTAGAACCTCGGCGGCTCTAGATCTTCACCACGCGTCCTCTATAAATGGACGGTCTAGATTCTTTAGGTACCTGAAATGTCGATTCCTGAGTTTAGACCCTTGATTAACTGCTAGCGCCTACCTCCTCCTTCTACCACATGACCCTATCCTATGACCTAGGGCTCATCCATAGAGTGCGTAGGGGTTTCGTATACCGAGATTTTGCGACTTGTGAAGACGAGGGGTCTTGTCCTCTGGTTTCTCGGATGCCAAAATGCTGAAAGTTATTCACACTAAACCTGCTCATAAACAGAGCGCGTTGGGGTTTTGTATATTGGGATTTCGCGACTTGCGAAGACAAGGGGTATTTCCCTCTGGTTTCATGGATGCCGAAACGCCAAAAGTTATTCACAGTAAACCGATGGTCTAGATCACTCATGGATCAATGACGATGATCACGTCATGATTTCGTGAATTGTGAGTTCATTCGGTCTTACCCTTTGACAACTCCAAGTCGTGAGTCAGTGAAAAGCTACCCAACTGCCACGTGTCCTATGCCAATGGATGGTTTTGAATACTTCAGGACTTTCAGGACTTCGTCGAGTCCACTCTCATACCTATGCAAGGGTTAAGACTGATCATTAATAGAGCTCCGATAGATCCTTAGATCTACAGTCCTGGATCTCATCGCTACTTGCAAAGGTTGAAGGGGTCGAGGTATTAATGCCTTCGTTCCTTCCTCCAATCTAATGGTCGTGACAGACCTCAGATCCTTCGAAGGGATCTCGTCCATTCATCTAGAAAATGAAAGGGTACTCTCTTTTGGTATTTGAAACTCATTATCCTTCCTGAGCTTCGTCAGTTATGAAGGACTTGAGAGCTTTGCGCTCTTTCTCCTGGACTTGACTCTTAGAAGAATCTTCAGCACAACTATTGCGCTCCTTCATCAAGGGGTTCTGGGGTTCTATTTGATCACAGAGAGCCTATGCATATCTACACTACCTCTCATGAGCTTAACAAAATCCGTCCTCCAAGGGACTCAGAACAACTAGGTGAGTAAACGATCGTACATGCAACTATGCCTAATGTCAATGAGCTCACAGTTCGTGGCTCTAGCTTAAGACACTGCAAAACTCAAGAGTTTATGAGAACAAGTCATGTCTGAACCATATAATTCCTTACTTGCCTAATTATACAACCACACAGAAATAGAAGGGATACAATATATCCATTAAGCATTCATTCACATTCCTGAAGGCATACACAGTATAACCAATTCATACATAGTTACAGCTAAATTACACAGAGCAGGAGATCACTTATCTATTATCGATTGCCGCCAACCAACTGACTATGGGTGTTCATCCTTCCACCCGACCATAGGCTTAGAGGCATTCATTCTTAGCACTCTCGCCACCCCCTTGCCAAGCCATGATATCACCAGGGAGTTCTCAGAGTTCTCAAAAGTTATGTCTCTATCCCAGCTTCTGCTTGGGTCCTGTTCTCTGCAACTCAGAGCTTTCTCTTTTGGTTATGGCCTCAAAGAGGTTTCTTAGATTCTCTTCCACATCAAGCTCATAGGCTTCCCTTCGTGATTCCGCTGGAGCATCTCCCTTATGAGCTTACGCTCTTTCGTCCCATGTCTCTTCTCCCTTGTGTATCCCCCTTACCCTGGAAGGTTTTTCCGACCTATCCTATTCCTTCTGTCAGAAGGAAGCTTAGGTCTGTAGGTCACTGCGGTACTTTGGGCTGACAGCCCATGCTTCCATTCATGGGGGTGGTTGATTGTTCAACCACTAGTCCTTTCTTCATTAACTGATTTCTTTCCTTGGGATTCGAAGGAAGTTTGTCATCCTTATTAAGGGAGATTTGGGGTTATTTGATATATGAACCATCTTGTATAGTTTTCACGTTCTTCCTCTAGTGATATCATGGCCGGTACTTTCAAGGATTCACCCCCACAGTCAGTTATTTGGCAACTCAGTCAATAATACATTTACATTGTCTTCATGCCTTAGCATGGTAATTCCTATTTTATGATTAATTACAAATTGGGGGAAACATGGTGTTACAATTTCCTCCCCCTTAAAGGAACATCGTCCTCGGTGTTCTTTCTCAAAAACACATGTCATGCCTTTCTTATTCATCTTCTTTAGAAATATTGATCTTTCTTTCTTGGTCATGTCCTTTATCAAACCCTTAGTCTTCGTCACCTACCTTCAATAATTCTTGGACAACAAGCACGTTAATCATAGTCTGATGCAAAAATATTGCATAAAAAAAAAATCTGGGAAATTTTTATAATCTTAGCACAACACTTATCTGTGCAGTTGGTGGATCTGTATCCACATGGCTATTTTGTTATCTAGGCTCATCGCTTTCCTTGATGTACCCATTGGGTGTATGATTCCAATTCAATATCTCACAAGAGCTATCATGGTTTCATCTTCTTTTCCAAGTTTTTTTTTCTGCACAGAAAACTACCCACCACGTGCATGATTCCAATAGTTTACAAGAACTATTAAGGTCTCCTCTTCCTTGCAGTCACTCACCCTCCAGGCCCAGGCTCAGGCATTCCCTTCATTGCTATATAGTCCCTTGGGTGATCCATCTTTCCCTACCAAGGTTTTCTCTCACAGGAAGAATTTTGAATACTCTATGGAGTCTTACAGTCGAGGCGTCCCTCAGACTTTCTCTTCTGAGGTGTCCCTCTGGCTTGTGTTACCTCAACACAATGTATTTCAGGCGATCATGACTTATCATGGGGTTCTCATGGCTCAGTAGTAGCCTTTTTTCATCATCTTCAGCTTTGATAGCCTTCATCTATTCCTTCTGGACAAATCTTTTCTCCTCACCTGTGTCACAGGCATACAACATTTGTGAGACATCATTATAAATTCCAACTTTCATAATTTTTTATTGCAAATCTGTCACCCACAAATTTTTCCAATCTCTTCTTTAATTTTCAGATATGTTCCATACGAAACCAGATTCACAAGCATGTGACTTTCTTTCCCATAATATTTTAGCTCAGCAGGAAACCGGTCTTCCTTATGGGCTTACAACATTGCCATATCCAAGAGTCTTCCTTCCTCCAATCATTCCTCAGCTAATCAAATTGTTAGTTCTCATGCACATACATTTTTATCCCACCGTTTCAACTTCATCACAACAATTTCAAAATTGTGCATACTAACAATCAAATTCACTTTCTCGAAAGGAAATACCATTCCTTGCAGTTTGTCTTAGCAGGCAATCAGTCTTTCCTATGGGCTTACCTCACTGCCATATCCATGACCCTTTGCTTCCTGCAATTCATTCTTTCCACAGCCAAACAAACTGTTAGTCTCATCTCAACATACCAAACTTTTTAAAACGTAATTCAACATTTCAAAAGGGTTTTAACAATTGTGCCAATATCCATGGCCACATTCATACCCAATGCATTCTTGCATTCTTTTTCAAGTTCGTTACACTTTATGACCGATTCTTGGCAATGGGGTGTTGGAATTTAACCAACCTTTTCCTCATATGATTTATTCATTTTCTTTCATTCTTACAGTAGGACCATATTGCCTGCTATAGGCCGATCATGATCCCAAATCAATACACATGAACTCAAAATTTTCACATGAATGCCTTTACGCATTCCTTGATTTTCAATGCATTCATGACATATCAATTCATGAATTCTTCCAAGGGTTACAAACATTGTTTACTACTAGAGGTTCATACCACCATCATTCTAGTTCTTCGTCCTGAGTCATACCTTACTTGGGTATCCAAGGCATACAACTGCCTTTCAAGTTTATGCATAACACTAAGACAATAAAATATTTCAGAAGGGGTTCTTACCAAATCCCTTCATACCTTGTGCCACACAGGAACGAATATCTTTATACCGTTTCTTGGCTGCTAGCACCCTCTTTCTTATTTTTACCTCATCACCAGTGCTTTATGGGGACTTTTACAACCCTGTCAACAATCTTTCACTCCCAGCCTTCTCTTGGTCATTCTCTGTTTGAGGTTGTCCATCATTGGCAACTGTCTTCCTCAATAGCTCCAATTCATTTCTATACACAACATGCATCATCATAGACACAATTACATTAGTCGTAATATTAAACCAAATGCATGTATCATAACATTCAAATTCATAAACATCCTCAAATTTTTCCATAAGTGCAACACAAACAAATTTCGATTGTATCTTTGGCAATACAATCCTTATTACTTATGGTGTCAAGACCTTTTTATTTTTATTGGCGTACCAACTTTCTCATCCAAGGGAAAACATAATACTCAGCGAGGAAAGAGTTGAGGACTCTCACCTTCTTCCAACTCTTCCTACACCGCTTGGGACTTTTCAGCCCAATCGAGTTATCTCTAAGGCCTCACTGTCTCTTCTCTACTTTTGCAATTCTACTCCCTGTCAGGATCTTCCTGCTCTTTTCCCTGAGCTTCCTTGGTTAGGCCTCACCCTAACCCTTTTTGGGATACTGCAGCATGCTTTAATAGAAACTCTTTGCTCATAATGAATCATGAACATGTGCATCCTACACACTTCCATTTGGTTATCAGAATAGTCAATATTCAGTTGTTAGTCTTCTATTAATTACATGATTCTTTCAAAATGTAATCCAGGATTCTTATATATGGACAGGCCTTGCAGCCCATTGTCCAACCTTCAACAATTATTAGGGTTGTGACTATGTTCTTCTGACAAATTCTTTACATAGTTCCTCCACCAGGAACTCCTTCGACATGCAACTCCCTTGTTACATATCCATCACTATTTGTGATGGCCTCAGCCTTGAGTTAGCTTTATCTTTTTACTAAATATTCCCCTTAAGGAATATAAACACGCGTCTTTGTTAACTTACATCTATGACGTACTTAACCACTTTCATAATCCTAAGCCTGCATGTAGCTATCATAGTTATATGGTGCAGACCCCCCCCCTTCTCTCCAAGGGTTGCGTGACCACTGGATTTTAGGATCTTCTTAAGACTGAACTGAAACAGTCTTTGATTCCCTGCTGGAACCTATAAGAAACAATCCATGGGTCTTCACAAATTTTGGCCCATGTGTACAAGCACTTAAAAGCAAGTCTCTTCCATGTGACCATGCCTTGTGACCACACACTAACCCAAAAAGGTGCATCGTGATTTCATGTATTGGTGATATGAGTCAATCGACTCTCCGTCCTTCAAACTCTCGATACCCGAAATGCTGAAATTTCAGATCAGATCAATGATCACCAATAGCTCTCCAACCAACGGTTGTGATTATGTCGCGATTTCGCATTTCATGACTTCGGGACTTTTTTTATGAAGCACCTCAAATCCTTCAATCCCTGAAATTGTGAAATTTTGGAGTTCTCAATCTTACGGTCCTGATTCTTCCACAATTTGATAGCTCATATCTCGTCAGGGTTTCGCGTATCGGGATTTCGTGATTTCATGTGTCACGAAGTCGAAAGACCTTTCACCTCCATTCTCCCGATCCCCGAAATTGCAAAATTCTCTTTGGACAATCAATGGTCCAGATCGCTCCTTGATCAACGTCTATGATCTTTTCGCGAATTTCTTGTTGCTTCTTCCAAGCCCTTTGGTTTTGCGAAATTCTGGTATCTCCTCGCAACTAACCAGTGCGCTACTTCTCCGAGATCGAACAACTTGAAACATTTCGGCTCTTTTTGAATGGATCTTGACTCTCGATCTTATCTAATCTTCAAAATTCTTTTCTGAAGGATTTCTCCTGCTCAATCATCTGTACTTGTTCTTTTTTGAACTTTAGTTTTCTGCGCTTCACCTTTGAACGCTTCAACTCTTCGAAACTTAGAAACTTGTTCTAAGTGTTTCCTCTTGAGACTTAAAACCACTACTTCTCCTGGTATACTCTGCGCTCAACCTCCAGAGTTTTCAAACTTTAACGCAAGCTTTATTCTATACGCACATTTGGCATACAAAATTTCCCCGCTATCTCTTCTGAGCTTTTAAGTTACTTACAGGACTAATCTCATAGTCATAACTCATATGGATGTTACCCTCTCTTTATGGGAACAACCAACAAGGGTCACTCTTGGGAATTAGCAATAGTCCCAAAGGACTCCTCTTAATCTTGTTTAAACAGATTATCCTTGTTGTCGATTCTAGCCATTATAGGTCAGGTAATCTAACCCTACATATTTTCATCAGTCCTCTCAATCATGAGGAGTTATATGCTCAGGGTTTAGTCTTTTAATAATGTAGTAATTATAACTTTCTAAGGATCCTACCAGTGCTTACCAGATTTCCTAAATCATGGAGTTCTTCATGAGGATCTTAATTCTTACCTAACCAGCCATCTCAATTGCAAGAGACTCTACCTGCTTTAGTAGGTAGCCATCGTCACACTATAACAGAACAACTCAGTTCATGTCCCTTTTCTGGCTCGTGCATCTTCATAGCACAATTTATTCCACCTCTTTTATTCACACTCAGGTCTTATCAGTAATATTGATCAGTGCATCCCTACTCCTATAAGAGTAGTTATCATTTTGACAAAGGAACAATATAATTCCTTTGTTGGAATTCCGTAAAAATTCCCAAATTACAGTTTCATTCTGCAGTCCTTCTCCTTAAAGAGAAAATGTAGATAACAATATCTCCTTACGCGACTCGTACATGAGCCCAAGCAGGCCAAGTGTTGTAACCATGCTCTGATACCAATTTGTCACATACCCACTACGACAACCTAGATTTTTCATCTTTTCTTCGAGGGACAGAATCCCCGAATTTCTATGGGGCCTAGCACAAACCATCCCTTCCCTTATCCTCCTCCATCTGATCATTGGCTATGACCGCAGGCCTTACCAAAAGGCGCTTCCAGCTTTTGCGTTTCAGGATTTTTGTGTGCGAGCTCTCCTCGACTCCCTGTCCCTTGAAATGCCGAAACCCGAAATGGGGTTAACAAGCTCCTTGGCTCCCCTTTTTCCTACTCCATGCGACCACCTCAGTGATCACACGCTAACACCAAATGGCGCTACCGAAACTCGACTTTCGAGATTCCTATTGCAAGGAACCCTTGTTCCTTCAATCCCCGAAACGCGAAAGCCCAGTATCATCTGAATCTATGATCTAGGTCGTCGACTAGATCAACGACCTGGATTAAATCCTGACATTCTACCTTTCGGGATTCTGGTGCGGTCTTCACTCCTATTTCCTCGATCTCTAGAACCCCGATGGCTCTAGATCTTTGCCATGCATCCTCTACAAATGGATGGTCCAGATTCTTCCAGGACCCGAAATGTCGATTCCTGAGTTTAGACCCTTGATTAACTGCTAGTGCCTACCTCCTCCTTCTACCACATGACCCTGTCCTATGACCTAGGGCTCATCCACAGAGCACGTCGAGGTTTTGTATACTAGGATTTCACGACTTGTGAAGATGAGGGGTCTTGTCCTTTGGTTTCCCGGATGCCGAAATGCCGAAAGTTATTCACACTAAACCGGCTCATCCACAGAGCACGTCGGGGTTTCGTACACTGGGATTTCACGACTTGTGAAGATGAGGGGTCTTGCCCTCTAGTTTCCCGGATGCTGAAACGCCGAACGTTATTCACACTAAACCAATGGTCCAAATCACTCATGGATCAACGACCATGATCATGTCGCGATTTCGCGAATCATGAGTTTGTGTGGTCTTACCCTTCGACCACTCCAAGTCGCGAGTCAGCAAAATGCCACCCAACTGCCACGTGTCCTGTGTCGATGGATGGTTCCAAATACTTCGGGAATTTTAGGACTTTGTCGAGTCCACTCTCCTGCCTATGCAAGGGTTAAGATCGACGATCAATAGAGCTCCGACAGATCCTTAGATCTACGGTCCTGGATCCCATCACTACTTGCGAAGGTTGAAGGGGTCGAGGTATTAACGCCTTCGTTCTTTCCTCCAATCTAATGGTCATGACAGACCTCATATCCTCCGAAAGGATCTCGTCCGTTCATCTAGAAAACGAAAGGGTACTCTCTTTCGGTATTTGAAACTCGCTATCCTTCCTAAGCTTCGTCAGCTATGAAGGAATTGAGAGCTTTGCGCTCTTTCTCCCGGACTTGACTCTTAGAAGAGTCTTCAGCACAACTATTGCGCTCCTTCATCAAGGGGTTCTGGGGTTCTATTTGATCGCAGAGAGCCTGTGCATATCTTCACTACCTCTCATGAGCTTAACAAACTCCATCCTCCAAGGGACTTAGAATGACTAGGTGAGTAAACCATCGTACATGCAACTACGCCTAAGGTCAACGAGCTCATAGTTCGTGGCTCTAGCTTAAGACACTACAAAACTCAAGAGTTTATAAGAACAAGTCATGTCTGAACCATATAATTCCTTACTTGCCTAATTATACAACCACGCAGAAATAGAAGGGATACAGTATATCCATTAAGCATTCATTCACATTCCTGAAGGCATACACAGTATAACCAATTCATACACAGTTACAACTAAATTACACAGGGCAGGAGATCGCTTATCTATTACAGGTTGTTGCCAACCAACTGACTGTGGGTGTTCGTCCTTCCACCCGACCATAGGCTCAGAGGCATTCTTTCTTAGAACTCTGGCCACCCCCGTGCCAAGCCATGATATCACCAGGGAGTTCTCACAGTTCTTAGGAGTTGTGTCTCTATCCCAGCTTCTGCTTGGGTCTTGTTCTCTGCAACTCATATCTTTCTCTTTCGGTTATGGCCTCGGCGAGGTTTCTCAGATGCTCTTCCACATCAAGCTCATAGCCTTCCCTTCGTGATTCTTTTGGAGCATCTCCCTTACGATCTTACTTTCTTCCGTCTCGTGTCTCTTCTCCCTTGTGTATCCCCCTTACCCTGGAAGGTTTTTCCGACCTATCCTATTCCTTATGTCAGAAGGAAGCTCAGGTCTACAGGTCACTACAGTACTTCAGGCTAACAACCCATGTTTCCATTCATGGGGGTGGTTGATTGTTCAACCACCAGTCCTTTCTTCATTAACTGATTTCTTTCCTTGGGATTCGAAGGAGGTTTGTCATCCTTATCAAATGAGATTTGGGGTTATTTGATATATGAGCCCTCTTGTATAGTTTTCACATTCTTCCTCTAGTGATATCATGGCCAGTACTTTCAAGGATTCACCCCCACAGTCAGTTATTTGGCAACTCAGTCAATAATACATTTACATTGTCTTCATGCCTTAGCATGGTAATTCCTATTTTATGATTAATTACAAATTGGGGGAAACATGGTGTTACACTTTACAATTATTTCATTAATATAAATCAAGTTTTGTTGTATTTCTCTGTTTTTGGCAATTTTCATGAGTATTTCATTGTAATTTCTCTGCTTTCATTTCGTTCCGAAAATAAATCCGGATTAATATACCTAATACCATAACTATGACATCAATAGGTCATTGATGTTCCCTTCAGTTTGATGATTATAAATATCCCAAAGATAATTTAAACTCAATTGCCACTATGGACACTTGGAATCCTTGGATGGTTTAAGCCAGATGTTTCTAAAACTGATCTTGTGAACTCTTAACCACAGTTGGATTTGCTTGTAGAGATCTTTTCCATCCCTAAATCTAGAGCCTTGGAATCTGTCGAGATTGTGAATCCTTGTATCTAGTATAGCATTGTTATTTTTTCTCAATTAACACCTACTCATTCAATTATAGATACGTAGTGAGATTCAACGCTTTAATTCATAAACGTTGCAGAACCCATCATTTTCGAACTTCTACAAATCAATCCACGATAATATAAGGAACTTCCAGGTAACCCTCCCAAAAACGAATCTGCACTGACGTGGAAGACTAGGTACATCCACGATTGGGAATTTTCCTTGGAAGTGGTAGGTTTTTGTCACTATAGAAGTGAGAAAAATCTTCATATTAGAGATATCCATAACTAAGGTATTATTTTTACATGTAATAATAACAGTGTGTCTAATTTTTAGATACGTTACACTCTACGCATGTGCGTATTTAGTTCAGGTACATCCTTGGTTAACAAGTACACTTAATAAATTTTAAAACCTTCGTCGATTGTTGGATAATATCATTTAGGCTTATCAATCTATTGTATTGATGTTTTTCCTCTTAATTTAGTTTGGGGTTATTTAATTCTAAATAGACTTTTTATTACGCTTGTTGGTTTTCTAGATCCTCGGTTTCAATAGTTCTAATAAATTTGAATTTATTAAAGGATATATATAATCTTCATAGTTGTGATTGAATTATTGAATATATATTCCAAATATCTATAAATTAACTCCATGGAGAAATTTTGAAGAGGGAAGTTTATCTTAAAAGTGGGATTGGATTGCTTCCAATTATCTTTGTAATTCTTAATAATTAAAATTAGTAGGGTCATTTCCATTTAACCTTGCAAACCCGGGTTTTTAGAACTTACATGGCTGCGGTCAATGGTTATTCCAATATGGAATCAATTTAGGATTTTGGTACAGTTGTTATTTTTAGAAAAATAATTAGTGAACAACTATATCATTTATGTCAGGATCTTTTGTACTAAAATATTAGAATGTAACCATTTGGCATTGGGTTTATTAAAACTCTTACTGATAAGGAGTGATGATCCTTTAGAGGGAATAGTGAAGGTTACTATAAAACTAATAATAAATAGAGTGCTACTATTTTAGGAATCATATTCAAAAGTTAAGTATCATTTAAACTTAGGATATATTTATAATATAGTAAAAGGGATAATATTTTAGGATACTCTTAAAGGAAATGAAGTTATATCTTTAATGATACATCATAGAGTGAGATTTTAAGAGATTAAATATTCATGTTAGGTATGCATGTAAGGTTTGTTTTTATATTTTCATAATCACGTCTCAACTTTTACCAATTAAGAATTGTTGTTCAATTTTGGTGTGGGGAGTTATGAATTAAATGAAATTGTCAGTTTAACCTGAAATGAAATAGATTATTTTACAATGGGATTATTATGTGTATTGTATGAAAGGTTTAGTACGTTTTATATAGATAATTTATGTGTGGATTTATTGCATACATGTTAATGGAATTTCTTGTCATGCTTCACGATAAATGCTATAAGATGTTCTTACTCGATATACATGAATATTGCTTAAATGATTGTTAATCATAGTAGACTATACTTTATGCTTAATTAATTTAAGAGGAGTAATGTTGTTGATTTCTTCATGAATTTTGGAATAGGATGGTGCTTAAGGGAATTACATATCTCCTTGTTCTTTAGAATAGTCGCCAGTCCTAAGACCTTAAATGGTCAAAATCAATCGGATCAATCCCTGACTTGAGCATTCATTATGTGTCTTAGATGTCCTAACCTTGCAGGATAGGTTGGGCAGGTAGATATCTTTGTTATCTTTATGTGATATGGTTGATCTTGAAAAACAATGATGTTGTATTTAGATTTTTGTTTTGTAGTGATGTCATGAGTTATGCAATTATTAATGTATGTCATTGTTGCATATCACTTGTCTTAAAAGATGTTTAAATTTTTTTTACCACTACTATACTTAGTTATTTCGATGTCGTTACAGAGGGGACGTTACATATGGTATCAGAGCGGGGTCAACCCTGCCACATTGGACCGTTACTCCTTCCATTGTGTTAACTAAATGATTAAAATATATCACTAATTAAATTTTTAAAATTGCTATGCAGGTAATCATGGTTAGAGGACGTCGGGAAAGTAGATGACGTGGTGCTTGAGGAATAGGTCTGACACCTCCGATAGTATTCATGCCAGAGGGGTCTAACCCCCGTATAGAAGAGAATACCACTGAGCAGGAGAAGTTTGTTGTGGGAGATTTGGTAGGTATAATGAGATCCTTACAAAGGATGTCAGAGGCGTTGATGAACCGCCTGGATCGAGATGAGGATAGAGCACTTGTGCCTAATGAGGGTTTATAGTGCGCACTAGATAGTAGTAGTAGTATACACAGAGAACTTGAGAAGGTGGAGTTTCTTGAGTTCATGGGTGCCATGGATGAATCAACCGCTGGGGCATGGTTGGATAATATGGCAATGTGCTTTGCACTTTGTGATTACATCTCCAACATGAAAGTTTGCATGCTAGTATTTTAGCTAAAGGGGAGTGCTCTTCTATGGTGGAAGACGCTCGTACCTCAACTAAACATGGTCGTTGAATATGTGTCATGGGATTTGTTAGAGGAACGATTTCAGGAGATGTACTTGTCCGAGGAATTCATTGAGCACCAGCTTAATGAGTTAAAATCCTTACAACAGGGTGGCCATATGGTTCAAGAGTATGAGGCCAAATTTATGGAGATACTTAGGTATGATCCACATATAAACATGGAGAAGTTAAGGTCAAATTTTTTTGTTCGGTCTTAACTTAAACATTCATGCAAAGGTGAGGATATTAATGCCTCAGACGTTGCATGATCCAGTTCAGGAGGCCCTCATAGATGAGGATGAGATGAACAGTGGGGGTTAGGGTAGATCTCTTTCTAGACCAAATGGACATACATCATTAGGAGTGCAGCAACATCATACACCAACTAGACAGAATTTAGGGCATCAAGATACGCCCAAAGGACCTATGTTCATGACACCACAATGATAGACTCCTCAGTAGAGGACTCCTTATAGAGGACCACAATATTCAAAACAACATTGTCTACAACAACAATAACATTTTAGGTTAGTTCAACAGAACATACCAGGATCACAAACTACTAGGCCAACAACTTCTACTTCGGGGACTAGGAGCACTAGACCAAAGACTGGATGTTGGACATTTGGAGAGCCACATTACCAAAAATATTGTCCTATTGAGAAGGAAAGAGTGGCAGGATCATCAAGACCCACTACAATTGGATATTTGGGAAAGGCCCACAGGATACATGCAGTGGTGAATAACCTCCAGGTCAAGCAACAATCCACTATGCTTGAGACGTCAAGTAAAATCACCGACCAAAATTTTAGTACTTTAATAGATCTAGGTGATACATAGAGATTTATCTCTAGTGAAACACTAAAGAGAATTAAGGTAAAGGAAGTTGAGTAGGATGAGTTTAGATACGTAGAAATGGCATCAGGTGCCAAACAAAAGGTTGGAGGAAAGGTTACAGACTGTAGCATTAACTTAGGAGACTTTGTAACTAAGGTAGATATTTATGTCACTATCTTAGGATATTATGAAATAGTGATTTGTATGGATTGGCTAGAATTTTATGATGCGATACTTAACTGTAAGGAAAAATGGTTAAATATGAAAGATAATTTGGCAAATGGTAGAATGATTGTAGGAAGGAACCAGGGGGTGTCCTTAAGATATTTTTTTCCCCTATAGTTACATAAGATTTTGCAAAAGGGGTGAAATATTTATGCAATATTAGTGCTAAATGAAAAGGGCAAGGTGGAAGGGTTAGAAACCCTTCCTGTAGTGCAAGATTTTGCAGACGTGTTTCTAGAAAAGAGTTACCAAGTTTACTGCCCAAAAGAGAGTTGGAGTTTACAATAGACTTGAATCCTGGAACTGAAGTGATAGCAAGAACGCCATATCGGATGTCAACACCTGAATTACAAGAGTTGAAAATGTAATTGAAGGAATTGTTGGACTTGGGACTTATACGTCCAAGTGTGTCACCTTGGAGTGTGCCATTTATTTTTGTGAGAAATAAGGATGGATCATGGAGACTTTGTATTGACTATCACCAATTAAACAAAGTGACGATCAAGAACCAATATTCATTACCCAGAATATATTATTTATTTGACCATATGAAGGGAGTGATGGTGTCTTCAAATATTGATTTGAGATCAGGATATCACCAATTACGGATTAAATAAGAATATATCCCTAATACCACATTTAAGATGATATTCATACAATATGAGTTTACAGTTTTACCATTTGGATTGACGAATGCTCCGAGAGTGTTCATGAGTTTGATGAATGAGGTGTTCCATGAATACTTGGACAAGTTTATTCAAGTATTTATTGAGGACATACTGATTTATTCTTGGATGAAAAAAGACCACAATGAACACTTGATATTGGTCCTACAATGTCTACGAGAAAACAAATTGTACGGGAATATATCGAACCATTCTTTTTACAAATTGAAGATTCATTACTTAGGACATATCATATCTGGTGAATGTATCGTTGTGGATCCAGCCAAATTCAAGGCTATTATGGAATTGCCAACACCGAAAAACATACAATAAGTACGCAATTTTATGGGTATAGCAAGATATTACCGACGGTTCGTCGAAGGTTTTTCCAAGATAGAAAATTCGATCACGGAATTGCAAAAGAAAAACAAGCAGTTTGTTTGGACAAAGAAATGCACAGAAGCATTTAAAAATATTAAAGATTTGTTGATGAATGCACCAATACTAAAATTCCCCGACATGGAAAATGAATTCTTGGTATGCATGGATGAATCCAAGGATGTTTTAGGAGGATTTCTAACGCAAGATGGTCGAGTGATCACTTACATTTCAAGGAAATTGAGAAGGCATGAAGAGAACTACACAATACATGACTTGGAATTATTAGCAATAGTATATTCCTTGAGAGTTTGGAGACATTATTTGATTGGACAAAAATTTAAATTAAAGACAGATCATTATGGATTGCAGCATATATTTACACAGAGTGACTTGAACGCATGACAAAGGTGTTGGTCAGAATTACTTAGCGAATACGACTTTGAGATTACTTACATTAAAGGAATGATGAATAGAGTGGAAGATTCATTGTGTAAATGACCATGCATATTCTCGGTAATACTACTTAAGACGAATATTCGATAAAATATTCTAGCCTTACAGATTAATGATGATTGGTATAAGGAAATTAAGAATAATATTGGACAAGATACCATGATGGTACCAAAGTTGGAAGGTTATTATTTAGATAGGGATGGATTGTTGAGATTTAACGAAATAATTTATGTATCGCCTAACGAATAATTAAGAAGTTTGATCTTGAGTGAATCTCATCAAACAATGTACATGGCTCATCCAAGAGTCACGAAGATGAAGGAAGACCTTAATCCTTTATTCTTATGGAAGGGAATGGAAGCAGAAATAGTTAGTTACATGGCGAGATGTCTAGAATTTTAGCAAGTGAAGGTTGAACATAGACATCCAACAAGATTTTTACAACCACATGTTATTCCTGAATCAAAATGGGAATTTATATCGATGGAATTCATTATTGGATTTCCACTGATAGAAAGGATACATGACTCGAGTTTTGTGGTAGTGGACACTCTGATGAAGAGTGCACACTTTATTCCAATATGTAGGACATATCAGGTACCAAACATAGAAAGAGTATTTATCAATGAGATTTTGATATTACATGGAGTACCAAGAAGAATCATATTCGATCGAGGATTGATGTTTACATGAAGTATTTGGACTAGTTTCCAAGAGGCCTTGGGAACACAATTGAATTTCAGTACAATGTTTCACCCTGAGATTGACTTAAAAATAGAGAGAATGAACAAGATTTTGGAGGGTATGTTGTGTATGTATGTAATAGACCAACAAAAATGTTGGTAATATTTTTTTCCACTAGTAGATTTTGCATACAACAAAAACTACCAGAGTATGATTAATATGGCACCATTTGAGAGGAGGACCATGTCGGGCGCTGTTGAGTTGGGATCAGCTTGAGGATAGGGTTCTAGTAGGACCAAAAGTGATTCAAGAAATGTAATAATAGATGCAATTGATAATTCCTTGTAATGATTAAGTCATAAACAAAAATAACAATGATAACAAGTTTTTACCTTGCATCCTAAAATATAGAGTATCATCATACTCATTGCGATGAAAACCAACATGCCTAAGGTGTTCATCCATCTTAGCATACCATACTCTAGGTGCATGTTTTAAACCATATAAGGCTTTAATAAGTTTGCATACTTTGTGCTCATTTCATTCAACTTATAAACATGGGGGTTGAGTCATATATACTTCTTCTTTCAAATCACCATTAAGAAAGGAAATTTTGACATCCATTTGAAGAAGTGTCCAACCATATTGTGCATCCATATTTATTACCATTATGATAGTGTTCCACTTTGTTGTTGGAGCAAATATGTTTTCATAGTCAATTCCTTATTTTAGATCAAATCCTTTTGTGACAAGTCTTTCTTTATATTTATCTACTTCACCATAATATTTATACATGATTCAATAAACCCATTTTTAGTCGATGGGTTTAACATTTGCTGGAAAATCAACAAGTTTCCATGTCCCATTTGCAATCACTGATTCATGCTCATCCAAGATGGATTTCTTCCCTTATTTATGCTTCATTTCTTCTGCAAAAGTTGTTGGTTCAGTGGAATCATGAGTTACTAAGGAAAAATTTGACCGAAATGAAGTAGAACTTCTAGTTCATGTTTTGTCTTATTCATTTGGGTGAATATCTTAAAGCAATTGTGTGAACCATTTTGGTCTATTGTGATGTCCCTGTGGTGCAATTGATCTGTCATGGATTAAATATTCATAATATAGTGAATATTTATATAAGTCTTCAACATTTAGGTCGGGGCTAAGTCTTTTTCAATCCAATTTGGTTTTCCTTGATAAATTGTTTTTTCTTTAGCTACTTTTTTCTCCAAATGGCTAACTATATAATCAATTTCTTAAGTTGTTTGAAGTTTTGTCTCATCAAATACTACATCTCAAATGATAATGAATTTTCCATTGGATAGCAACCTATATCCTTTATTCTCATCTGATTAGCCAATAAGAATGCATTTCATGCTACAATTTTCCAATTTAGTCCTTTTTTCTTAGGAAATAAGGCATAGAAAGTGGAGCCAAAAACTCAAACATGATTGACTAAAGGCTTTGTACCATACCAAGATTTATAAGGATTAATTCCATATAATACTGATGTGGGTGATCTATTCCTTAGATATACCATTGTATGAACTACTTCATCCCAATATTCATTGCTTAACCCCTTGAAATGCAACATTGATCTTGTCATTCCCATTATAGTTTTGTTCATTCTTTTTGTGAATCCATTCTGTTGTCGAGTATAAGAGTTTTTCAACTTCCTTTTATTTCCATTTCTCCTACAATAATAATTAAATTCATATGAAGTGAATTCTCCCCCATTATTTGTTCTTAATGTGGAAATATTCTCTTTGGTGGCATTTTCAACTAAGTGTTGAAATTATATGAATTTGTCAAAGGATTTTGATTTGTTCTTCAAAAAATATACCCAAATCATCCTTGTACAATAATCAATGAAAATAATGAAGTATTTTCATCCAACAAAAGAAGATTCTATAAGACCACAAATTTCACTATGTATTAATTGAAAACATATTTTCTCTTGCCATGTACTTTTGATGAAGGGATCCTTATATTGTTTGTAAATGATAAGGGATCCATCTTCCATGATAATATGATGGCATCTATTGGCTTGCTTGCATGCATCCTTCTTAATGTTGGGGGATTGATGACCCAGGGTTCATCTAGAGTTGACCAAAACAACCCCAAAGTGTCAACATATCAATCCCCAATCGAAGACTGGAGAGTATCTCACTCAAGATGCCATGAGAATCACATAGAGCATATGGTGTTGTGTCATTGATGAAGGTTTAAGCTACATAGGGAAGCCACTCGAGATGACATTCACACATTCCATTACAATGCATTAATATATTAACAACATGCAACATTACCATATTCATTCATTGAACTCATAATCAACACAATAAATTATAGGAATCACATCATCTTGTATTAGTTCCATTCAAACAGTGGAATACATGGACCAAGAGACTCATATTTCATCAAGAAAATGGCCCTACACTCTCATACATTCTACCAGTACTACATTAAAAGTCACCATTTTCTTTCTATTAGAATATTCCCATCGTAATACACTGACTCTATTAAAAAATTCTTACA
Organism: Picea engelmannii; assembly: GCA_009831015.1. Classification (NCBI taxonomy): domain Eukaryota; kingdom Viridiplantae; phylum Streptophyta; class Pinopsida; order Pinales; family Pinaceae; genus Picea; species Picea engelmannii. Next base: position 475,672 of record ML792298.1, on the reverse strand, counting down.
AAACTTGTTCCATCCACATACAAAGATAGACTCACATAAAAACTCATGCAAAAACTAGGTAGACTCATTTCTCTTCCTGGTGTAGAACTCAAACTCTTTGAATTCCAAAAGGAGAGAGCCCTTCTCTGTGTCTTCACTAGTCATTTTTCTCTCTTTTTCTTCTCTGGCACTCTGTCACTTTTCCTCTTCTCCTCTATCTTTGCTTATTGGTATTCCTTCATGATTTTCCCACCTCCATGAAGACCATGTAGCCTCTTTGGAGTTGTGGAAGTCTTAACTAAGTTACCAACTCATCCCTAAATTTATCCACAATCTCTCGTGTTGCCTGAGTTAATCATTTAGGAATATTCTTGAATATCTTCTTCTTGATCCAGCATGCATGTGATATCTTCTAGATTCCTTGAACGCATTTTGGAAATATGACTAGCACATGCCCCTTATTTCATCCATCGTGTAGTTGTTGATGTGCATACAAAACAATAGTGCACACAAAACCATTCTTGTGTGTGTGTGCAATATTTACCCCAAAACGTTGGGTGCCAATAGGCCCCCGATGTTATTAATTGGATCATCATTGATCCAATGTCCTTGCATATGGTGTGACTGATTCCATGGAAGGAATTGTCTTCATGAGATACTAAAGGAAATCCTTGATCCAAATATCAAATTCATCGAGGGTGGCATGGATTTGTTGACTAAGTTGAACGACTTCATCTATATCCACCATTGGGACCCCGAGATCTTTCGAGTCCATGTTTTCCATTTTCTCATTCATGGGGGTAGCTACGGGATGTAGGAATTTTATATGAGTATATAATACTTGGGAAATATCAACCATGTTATAGGAAAAATAATAAATTGTTTGATTCTCCACCTGTGTGGCAATTATTTCCTTTGTATTGCTCGTGATGGTTGTCATCACAGCTTGACACTCACTCAGAGGTAGAGAATCCAAGATACTATTTTTCTATGAGACCTCTACATCGGCTGCATGAACCCTATCATCCATATAATTGAGTTATGACAGACTCTATAGATGGTTCCACATAGTAAAATTGTATTTGACCAACCTTGAAAAATCCTGAAGTTTGGTCTGGTTGTTGTGGATGGATTCCTCTACCACCGCAACAATTTTCTATAGCTCTAGATCATCTCATGTGGATTTTCAGAGGAGAGTGTAGAGTGAGAGGTTTTGTGATGCCGTTTCCTCCTAAAGATGAGCCTTTACAGCTAATATTTTGAGATATGAGGAAATTTTCAAAGCCTCCTATGAGGTGTTAGGTATCTGTGCATATAACTCAACAAATAGGCCCAAGAGGTCATCGAAGGTGGTACTACTTTCATCATTTTGAGCCCTTGTATTTGCATGCAATGAGAATTTTGTGTCATATACTTGATTGAAGGTTCAGTGAGCCTAAATATCCTAGTGATAGTGTGCACAAGTTTGATTATGTGCTGCAATTTCTACTTGGTGTTTTTATTGAAGTTGTGCATGAGCCAGACTAAGGGTCTAGTGCCATTCCCCCAATTTGGTAAGTAAAGTAGTAATGTAAGTCTACATTGTTGGAGTAGGAATTAGGGTTAAAGGGATTCTCTCATTTTACATGTTCAATAAGGTGACTAGTGAGGGGTCCAATGTTAGTATCCATTGGTGATTGTTGGTTCTTGGAACTAGCATTGATGCTTGAGGTGAAGTGTTAGTAGAAGGCACTGTACCTTCAAGATAGTGACAGATATATTTAATATTATGAGTAGCCTTTTTATGAATATGATTTTGTAAAACCAATTGTCTTCTGAGTGCTATGACCAATGTTGAAATCCTAGGCACAAGTCATCTTGGGCCCTGTTGTATAGTAGTAGTGGTCAACCTAATGGCATGATTGGTTTGTTGTCTTTCTGCATTGGAAGTTGTGGGTTGTACTCAATGTTGTGCAGTTTTTGCTGGGATAGTCATTTTCCACTGATCATCGCTCTCTTATTTAAGGTTAGACCCTATCTAGAGAGGGTCCATGGGTGTAAAAATTGATTCATACTTCTTCTTAGAATCCTCTGTGTCCTTGGATACCTCGATGGTGGGGGTCGTTCCCTATTCCTTGTGGTGGGTTTCCTCATTCTATATTCTATCCTAGTTGCGCTTAGTTTGAGTTTCAAGAGTGTCAATTTCATCCTCAGAGGTTGGCTTAAGATTCTCTGGCCACTCTGCCACCCCTTGGTGGATATATTATTTTGTGAGGTAGAACCAAAATATTACCATGGCATGTCATTGGTATAGATATAGACATTCAAATTAAAGAGAATTGGCATACCATTCAATGATGCTATGCGAGACTTGCAATTGTGAAGAAGCCACCTAGATGAGATAATGGTACCACTTATTAAAGACTTTATAATTGGTGACTTGTATGAAAGGATATGCACTGACTTGTAAGGGTAGGAATCAAGGGGCCTCAAAAGATGGGCTGCCCACAAAGGCATGCTTGTAGCCTAGAGGGGGTCTCTAGAGAATCATGGAAACAAGAAACAAAGTCAATATATAATGGAATTCCTTCCCAAATTTCTAGGCATCCAATAAATCATCGATAAAATCATTTAGGATATAATGTGCTCAGGCCAACTGAACACCTCCCAAAAACTATTTGGGGACTATGACAATACCAAGCAAGAATTCATTTTTCTGCATTTCCATAATAACTTACAGGAAATTAGTTGGGTGGAAAATTGAACTCGTTGATCATTGAGTTATGGAATTATGACCTTGCGAGTTCCCCAGTGTGTGTCGTACTTTTCATACAAGTCATCTTGTGCGACATATTTGGCTTTTGGTGCTTTTTTCGATTGCTCACTATGCATGGGAAGTCCTATGACTCAATGTATATATCTTGCATCAACTAGGTATTTCTCTGCCAACCAAAGGTACAAAAGTAAGTAGAAATTCGATGCATGTTATAAATAATACCCCATGGCCAAAGTGTGCACAATAAACCAGGGTTATTATGCTAACCTATATAAGTGATTTGGAACATTATTTTGTGAGAAAAAGTGTTTTTCCATTTGCACTCCTAACATCATATGTTTAGTTGTAAAAGAACAATGTTGGGAATTGAACTGGGTCTCATATGCTGCATTTGATGAAGTGGACATCCTGGACCTTCCCAGTTCAAGAGCTCATGAAGCTAACATTGTTGGGTAGTGATGGTTCCAAAATCTCTTTATCCCTAAAAACATTTGTTTTGTTACAGGCTTGTGGCTTGCTTGACAAGGCCATTTGGAGATATAATCACCAGGTATCTTGGTATCGTTGGATATCCTAGTGGTTGAAGGTGAATACAGGGTTGGACTCATCGAATATGGACTTGCTTATTTCTGGGTACTATTTCCTATTGTTGTGCATTGATAATGGACTATACTTATACTATAATTAGTAACCTATGAGTGTGAATGGGGAATAATTAATTATTGTGAGGGATTATCTCCATCCTAGTATGACTTGATAATCTATTGGGAAATTCTTTATTCCATTAATAACTTAGAGTGTAGTACTAACCATCCCGGTGACTGTTGGGACATAATTTCCTATACCATCCCATAAACCACACCCCTAGACTGTCAATGGGTGTGGAAGGACCATTTCTCCTCATGGCCATCGCCATATTTACCTTGCCATTGTTCCACGTTAGCCTTTATTTTGTCCTTTCACATTCATGGGATATTTAAACTCTTCTCTATTGTCAAAAATATAAGATATCCAAACAAGATTTTTGCATTTGTCATCGTGTTATGTCAAAACATACTAACTCCTCAGGAATGGATGATAGATATGTCAGTATTTATTCCACGGGAGGGTCTATGTCTCCTTACCTTTTAAGGTGATGTTGATATCTCGATAAATTAAATATGTATTATTCTTTGGATGCGCCATGCATGATTCCTGTGCACCCCTACATCAGTGCACCAACTCTTAATCTTCCATGTCGACCCTTGGCGGGTCACGACACTTTTTCACATGGATACAACTTCTCGGTCTTCACCATGGATGATTTGAGCAAGTCACAATTGGATCTATAGGAATCTATGGACCTCCCAACTCATCCTCAGGTCTACATGCCTCATTGTTTTTCTTTATAGGAGCCAAAGAAACTAGACGAATGTAATTTCTTATTGGAAAAGCATGCTAGGTTTTTGGATAGATTCTTCATGCACCCTACTAATTTTTAGGTACCTAACACCTCTTACAAGAACACATGTACCAACATATTTATACCCCCAACCTAAACCTTTCCTTTATGGATTCTTCCATAGCTTCCCATTCACAGAGATTCCCTTGATGTGATACCCACCACTACGTGGGTATATATATTAACATTAGATCAAGAGTGCATACCCAACGAAGTAAGGGAATATGTTGCATCAAACAAATATAAGTATCCACTGGATCCATACCATCAAACTGGTAGGGCCCTGTTGAGCACTCAACACACCCTCAAAATTTCTTGAAATTTGGGGTACCACTTTTTCTTTTTCTTGTAGTTTGTGTGCATTCATCAGCTTCAAGAATTTGTTGACCTTTTGGATTTATTTGATTTCACTTAAGTCTACTTTTATTTGGTCATTTGAATAAGTAAATAAATCATGCACTAAACCTAAAATGGCCACTAAAAACTTCAAATACTAATCGGCCAAATCATAGGAGTATAAATGAATGATAAGAAAATGGACGTTGTGCAATTTGGGCTAAGAATGGTATCGGGTTGGTAAAAAAATGGGACATTTTAACAAATTTACTAAAATAATCAATAACACCCAATGAATGAAGAACTTGTTAGGTGTGGGGCCACTCATCACACCAAAAATCATACCACCTTTTTTCCGCATTGCCCGATGTGATTGTCGATTGAAGATTAGAGCCCCGGGATAATTCCACCAATTGAATGCAAGGGTGAATATTTAAGGCCTAATCAATATTCACCATCTGATCAAATTCAACTTTTAATCTCAGTCGTTCATTAGTAACAAAAAAATAATCCATATATGGAGTTGTGGAACTCCACGTAAGACACCATGTTTCGGTTGTACCATTGTCACGTCATCACCTGGACATTTTTCTTGTCATAATTTTTTATTGGTAATGGCCACAACATCTTCCAAGTGGCATTGCCATGACATTATCCATACTAAATTCTAGAAAGGAATGTCATACCTTCATTTTCACGCCCATCAATCATTGGGTGTTTTCTCATTATTGGTTTATCCCATGGAAGGGTGCTCACACCATTCATCTGATGTTGATGAATCCATTGGCCATTGGTTGAAAAAGAAACATTCTCCATATAACATAAGTGTCCCTTACACCCAATGGTTGATGGTTGTTTTATCCAAATGTTTATAGTCATTTGATAAGATGAGGAAGTCACATCAATGTCATCGATCTTAGGATCCGATGGTTTTTTCTCCCTCCATATTGATTGGATTTTATATGAATTGGCCAACTATTTCATGTAGCACACTCACTCACCTCACATGAGGACTGATAGAATCTCTATTGTATATGTTTTATACCATTCAATCACATGAACAAACAAATATGAATCGTCAATTTTGTGATTATATGTTTTTCTTACCCCCTCAAACATGTAGTATTATTTGACACATCATTTCATTTATCAACCAATTGACTATTTCCATGTGTTAATTTAGCACCACGTTGGAGTGCCACATCATTGCCACCCTCACCTGACACCTGAAAAACTTCTTCTCACATGATATCAACCATTCGATCAAAAGGAAAATTAAATTTGGGTCGTCGTATTTCTGATCTTGTACTTAGGTCATCTTGCAACTAAGTGGGTCCCTCGATGCACCGACAAGAGACTCCTCAAACCAATTATCGACAATTTCTCTCTCAATGTTGCGTTGTATATCCACATCATCTTCACACATACATATATAACATCACCTTGTATGAATACTAAGGCCTATAGTCATATTGGAGTCACATTTGAGTTGTGCGTTAAAGCATTACATCACCCAAAATAACCATGTCATTGCACACCAAGTCAAGCAACGTCGCAAAATGTTCAATGGTCACTTCTACGAATCAATTCATAAATCAAAGGTCGATGGAGGTACTACCATGGCATTAAATTCCATTACTATCCAGAGATCACTCCCATCACTTCTAGATTTGGATTTTAAAATGCATCCCCCCTCTGATATTGTTACATTATTTACATTAGTCAAGTGAATTATTGACCGAGTGCATTTTCTTTTTATCTCCTTCTAAAATACTGACATGGTATTTATTTTCTATGATACAGGGGGACCCAATTAAACAATAACTACACATTGGAAGAGTTTTTCCAGGTAAGCTATGCTCCTTCAAAGAACGATGTTTCTTGATATAGGTATGTTGTGTTGTATGGTAGGTAGTGTTGAGAAAATTTTAATGGATGTTTGTTTATCATCAATGTTTTTCTTGTATACGTGATTCCTCCCAGAAAAACTCTTGTGCAAAGGATGCCCAAGAGGCTGAGAACATAGTCTAGTGATGTCAGGGAAGGTTCCAGTTCTACAACTACACGAATAGAAGAATCCCCAACGACCAATAATAAAAGAATCCCTTATCATGCTACCCATGAAGAATATTTCCAACATAGTGTCATTGTTTTGGGACACTGATCCTTGTGCAGGGAGCGAGACTTCTACATAGGTTAAAATACCTTATTAGAATGATCTCTATATACAATTCAACCATGATAACTATCGAGAATCAACCCCACATAATGACTTGCAAATTAGAGAGATAGATGATGTCATTTTTCCTGTAGTAAAAGAGTCTATGCGACACTCCATTTCTGATAGAGAACTTGTTATGCCTTGTATAAAATAGATGGAGTGGGTCATCAATCTCACCAAAGCACAAGATTGTAAAATTGTGAATGACCGGGGAGAATTCATAGGTTCCTTTCTTCCTTAGGCGTTATAGCATGAATTTCCACCTTTGAAGCATTGAAAATCCTATTGTCCTAATCCCTATACTATTTACAGACTATTATTCTTCACACCTCCTTGATACCTTCTAAAAAATAATTTTTTGGAATATGTACGTGCCCTCACATTTATGGAACTCGCTTACATGTGGGCCACTTAAAGGAAAATCACGTACATGCATAAAATGATTAAAAATATACATTTATGCTTAATTAAATGTTGATTTATAGGTTTCGTCAGTTTCATAACTCCTTTTACCCATACTCTGTTGGAAATTTGGTTGTCATTTCTGTCAACCTTGATAAATAGGTGAAGTATCATTGATTGATTGGTTTGAGAAGAATTTTCAATATTGGAAATACTGTTATGAAGGTGAATTGAATGTCAAGCATTGTCAATATTGAACATAACGTTATGAAGGTTGGACATAATGTGATGAAGGTGAATTGAATGTCAAGCATTGTCAATATTGAATATAATGTTATGAAGGTGAATTGAATGTCAAGCATTGTCAATATTGGACATAATTTTATGAAGGTGACTTGAATATTAGTAGAAAGATAATATTAATTAATATATTGTATTATTTTGATACACTCATCCTATATTGTATAGCATTGAGATTGTATCATTATAATCCATGCGCAAAAGAAGAAACTATGAAGAAAATGTCCAGATAGAAAGGGTAAATGGATAATCCAATATAGATCCATACAAATAAAAAAATAAAGAAGTTAATAAGACATGGTTCATTTAAAAGTGATTCATAAAATCTCAATTGAAGAAGGGTCCAGAGATGATATAAAATGCCAATGGTGGATGTTTGGTGAGGAAGCATTGACACCATTGAGTCACAAGTCGAGTCAATTCAAAAAAAAAAAAAATCAACTATCTAGAAGCCAATCGACTGCAAGACTAGTCGAAGACAAGTCGACCAACTGAAAGCCTGCAGATTGGGTGAAGTTGGAGAAGAAAATTTGATCAATTTCAATATAGGTCGAAGACAAGTCGACCAACTAAAGGTCAAATTTGAAGGAAAATTGAGTCGGGAAATTCAAGTCGGCCAAAGTAAGTCGAGATGACCAAATTCAAATTTCTCAAGTCGATTTTCTTCCTTGTTGAGGTGGTCCAAGAAACAAGTAACATAAAGGTTGAATTTGAAGAAAAATTAAATACAAGTCGGGTTAAGGATGAATCAATATGGGTCAACGGGAATTGAAATACTCAAGTTGAAATTTCTCCTATTTAAGTCGACTAAAAAGATATTTTTCCATCAAATGAGGAAGCAAATGCAAAAAAGGGTGAGACCAAGTAAAATATTTAGTGACTAACAGTTGAGAGGGAATCAATTTTAATATAAACATCAACTAAAATATTTAAAAGTTGAGTCTAAATAATCACCAACAAAGGAGATATGTGGAGGTTAATTTAGACATTCACGAAAAGGTAATATGTACTAAAGTTGATCTCGCATTCAAAGAAGAAAGGAAAAACTAGGAAAGTTGTCTTCAAAGAATCACATATACCAACCACCTCGCACATGTTCTGGGGAATTTTTTTTTGTATCGGCTAAGTAGGAATGTTCTTCAAAACACCCATGTCATAGAATTTTAAAATTTGTTTCTATCACTCTAGAATATTCATATGAAAATAATTGTCTAAATTGGTGTATGGAAATAAATTAATAAAAGTTACCATTTGTGTTAATTAAATGAAGGGGTGTAATGTTTCATTCCAAAAGGGCACATTGTTTCAAGGTGGCACCATTTGGAGGACTATATAAGTAAATGGATATTAAGGGAAGAAGGTGTCTTGGTGGATATNATATATATATATATATATATATATATATATATATATATATATATATATATATATAATGTATTGAATGAAAGTTCATTCTATTTGGTTGGTGTCTATTTACAAGTTGATTCTTCTCATGAGGATCGGATTCCTCACTTCTCAGTTGGATATGAGATAAACAATTTGGGTCTTGTTATGAGGGTTGGATTCCTCATTTCTCAGTTGGATCTGAGAACTACAAATTGGGTCTTGTATCAGAGAATTGGATCTCTCATATTCAGTTGAAGTTGAAGATATTAAAGGATTGATTTTATTTGTATTCATTCAAGTTAAATAAATAAAATAATGATATTTTATTTACTTCATAAAGTTTGTGTTATACATGTTTATGAATAATTAATTGAACTTCATATATATTATTCAGTTAATTTAGTTAATCTATGAAAGAGTGAAAAGTAGCCAAAAGTTCCAGACACTGATTCACCCCCCCCCTCTCAATGTCAGTGTGTGTTTCAAAAATTGGTATTAGAGAGGGTTCCTTCACTACAGATTAACCGCTGAATTGTTTTGGAGAGAACAATTGGTATTAGAGAAAGGTCTATTCAAGGAAACAAATTCTAATCCCTCGAAGGAAGATACTACTAAACACACAAATGGATGAACAAATGGATCTCTCAAAAAATGAATCTCATTTATTTGATGGAACAAAATACTATTCATGGAGGGAAAGAATTAAAATATATCTGAATTCTAGAGGAATTGGAGTATGGGACTCGGTAGTAAGTAAGCCTTGGTACTTAACTACCTCAATGAACAAATCCAAAACTGCAAAAAGAAGCAAAGAGAAACAATTCAATGGAATTAAAAGGAATCCAGAATGGACTGTCAACCCAAATCAAGAAAATATGGGACACTGTACTTTTGCTAAAGTATTATGGCTCCAGCTAGAGAGTTATTATCAAATTAAAGTACAAAACACAGAAAAATAAGACAATACCATCAAGGAATTGATGCAATCCCCAGTCATCAATAAAGAAGACAACTCAAACAAGGAATTGATGCAATCCTTATTCATCAAAGAAGAATATAATTCAAACAAGGAATTGATGCATTCCCTATTCATCAATGAATAAGATAACACCATCAAGGAATTGATGCATACCTCAGTAATCACGGAAGAAAAAATATTGAATCTTAAGACTTATGTTATAGTTTCATTAGAAGAGATTTGTATGAAACCAGGAAATGGTATATATATTGAAGTTTTTGTGGAGGCTCTTGACAATATCGAATACACAACTATGTGCACTCTAGAAGAGTTGAAGAAAATTCAAAAGGGAGATATGTTGCTACTACAACAGTTAGAACAATCTAACAACCATGAAGACCCAAAACAAAAGATTCATATATAATACAAAGAAGAAGAGATCAATATATTAAAGACTGAAATTTTTAATCTAACAAAATAAATGAATGAGTTGGAGGCATATTAAAAACTAAATAAATGCACAAAAGAATTATAAGAAACAAAATAAATCGTCAATAGTCTAAAGAGTCAACTTGAAGAAGCTAAGGAAAGTGGAGAAACCTTGAAGAACCAGTTGACTAAAAATGAAGAATTGTGCCACATGTTGGAATTGGAAGTCATCAACCTCAAAATGATTTAGCTAGAAAACAAGGAAGAAATCAAAATATTGAAGACTGAAGTTGTTGATCTAACAAAATAAATAGAAGAGTTGAAGACATATGAAAAAACCAATAAATACACAGAAGTCTTGGATGATACAAAAGAATAAGTCACCATTCTAAAGACTCAACTTGAAGAAGCTAAGGAAGTAGAAGAAGACTTGAAGATCCAATTAACTAAAAAGGAAGAAGCATGTCACATGTTGGAATTGGAATTTATCAACCTCAAAAGGAATAATGAAAAGACAAAAGAAACTGTAAAATTTCAGAATAGCTCAACTATCCTGTGGATAAGATCTGGAATAGTCAAATACCAACCAATGAAAAAAATAGTCTTGGGTACAATTAGAAAGAATAAGGTGGCAAGTGGAACACCATTCACAAACATGAGAAATGATTATCCTCCTCAAAAGGAAAAAGTGCAATCACAAACCAAATACAAACCATGAACTTTGTTAAAGGAGGAAGCTATAAAAGTAAAAAACAAGAAACATATCAAAATGCAGAATTCTCATGTCACAACATACTTGAGTATGGAAACATGTTCAATGGTTATTTATTTTCTTGTAAAAAATTTGGTCACAAAGCATTGGAATGCAAGAGTGTTGAAAAGAAAAATTTTGGAAGGTCCAATAACTTAATGAGATGTTGGATATGCAATTATGTTGGGAAAACAACAAAGTTTTTTCATACCATGAGATGCTACAATTGTGATAAGTTTTGGCACAAATCCCAAGGCTTCATGAAATCAAGAAGACAACCCATGAAACATAATACATACAAGTCAGGAAGGAAATCTAATGAAATTTCGAAGAAAAGAAGAGAGGATAAATCTCAAAGGAAAAATGTAGAAAACAAAATTTCATTAAACATAGTGCCTTGTGGAAAGATATGGAGAAGAATATCTAAAGAAGAAAGCAACAAAAGGAGTTCAAAATATATAAAGACAGAGTATGAATAGAGAAAATTTATTAATGATATGAAAGAACAATAAATATATCTTGGAATCAAAGAACTAAATAATATCAAGAAGAAGAAGAAATGTATCAAGAAGATCGGTAATATTCACACCCTTGTCCATTATGACAAAGGAGAATACAATAAAACCCTATTTGAACAAAACAATCCCAAGATATTGAGATAATATATGACACATTCATAGGGGGAGAAAATTCGTAAAAGTTTTCTTTCCTTTGCCATTGATGTCAAAAGATGAGAGATAAACAATAAAAACAAAGTCTAAAATAAATGGGACAAATATAGGGGGAGCATCACCTCATGGGGAGAATCATCTTAGGGGGAGAAGAGAAATATTCCCTTTGTCATTGTTGTCAAAGGGGGAGAGATAAAGAGTAAAACAAAGTCATTTCAAAAGACTCAAAATACAGAATACATTTCACAAGCGAAGTAAGATTGTTTTACTAAGATTGTCATCAATAACAAAGGGGGTGATTGTTGTCAATTTGATTTTCATTGATGTCAACCTTGATAAAAATGTGAAGTATCATTGATTGATTTATTATGAAGGTGAATTGAATGTGAATAATTGTTAATATTCAACATAATTTTATAAAGGCTGTACATAATGTTATGAAGGTGAATTGAATGTCAAGCATTGTCAATATTAGACATAATGTTATGAAGGTGAATTGAATGTCAAGCATTTTCAATATTGGACATAATGTTATGAAGGTGACTTGAATGCCAAGCATTGTCAATATTGGACATAATGTTATGAAGGTGACTTGAATATCAGTAGAAATATAATATTGACTAATATATTGTATGGTTTTGATACACTCATCCTATATTGTACAAGGTTGAGATAGTGTCATTAACATCCATGTGTAAAAGAAGAAACTATGAAGAAATTGTCCAGATAAAAAGGGTAAATGGATAATCCAATATAGATCCATACAAATAAAAAATAAAGAAGTTAATAAGACATGGTTAAGTAAAAGTGATTTAGAAAATCTCAATTGAAGAAGAGTCTGGAGATGAGATAGAATGTCAATGGTGGATGTTTGGTGAGGAAGCATTGACACCATCGAGTCACAAGTTGAGTCGATTCAAAAAACAATAAGTTCAACTATATGGAATTCAATCAACTGCAAGAAGAGTCGAAGACAAGTCGACCGACTGCAAGCCTACAAATGGGGGGAAGTTGGAGAAGACAAGTCGATCGATTTCAAGATGAGTAAAAGATAATTCGACGAACTAAAGTTCGAAGTTTAAGGAAAATTGAGTCGGGAAATACAAGTCGGCCAAAGTAAGTCGAGACGACCAAAGTCGAATTTCTCAAGTCAGTTTTCTTCCAGGTCGAGTTGGTCCAAGAAAGAAGTAACTTAAAGGTTTAAGACAAAGAAAATTTAAATACAAGTTGGGTCGAGGCTGAAGCAAGATGGGTTGACTAGAATTTAAATACTCAAGTTGAAATTTCTCCTAGTTGAGTCTACTAAAAACATGTTTGTCAGTCGAATGAGGAAGCAAATACGAAAAAGGGTGAGACCAAGTCAAATATTTAGTGACTAGTAGTTGAGAGGGAACCAATTTTAATATAACCATCAATTAAAATGTTTAAAAGTTGAGTTTAAATAATCACCAACAAAGGAGATATGTGAAGGTCAATTTAGACATTCATTAAAAGGTAATATGTACTGAATTCGATATGGCATCTAACTATGAAAGGAAAATCTAGGCAATTTTCCTTCAAAGAACCGCCTGTATCGACCACCTCTCACACTGCTTGGGGAAATTTCGCATCTGTCGGTTAATTGGCCATGTTCTACAAAAAAACCCATGTCATAGAATTTTAAAATTCATTTCCATCACTCCAGAATATTCATATGAAAAACAATGTCTAAATTGGTATACAGAAATCAATTAACAAAAGTTACCATTTGTGTTAATTAAATGAAGGGCTGCAATGTTTCATTTCAAAGGGACACATTGTTTCAAAGTGGCACCATTTGGAGGACTATATAAGTAAAGGAATATTAAGGGAAGAAGGTGTCTTAGTGGATATATATATATAATGGATTGAATGAAACTTCATTCTATCAGATTGGTGCATGTTTACAAGCTGAGTCTTGTCATGAGAATTGGATTCCTCACTTCTCAGTTGGATCTAAGATCAACAAGTCAGGTCTTGTTATGAGGGTTGGATTCCTCATTTCTCAGTTGGATATGAGAACTACAAGTTGGGTTTTGTATCATAGAGTTGGATATCTCATATTCAGTTGAAGTTGAAGATATTAAAGGATTGATTTTATTTGTATTAATTCAAGTTAAATAAAGAAAATAATGATATTTTATCTACTTCATACAATTTTTGGTATACATGTTTATGAATAATTAATTGAATTGAATATATCTTATTCCATTAATTTAGTTAATCTAGGAAAGTGTGAAAAGTAGCCAAAAGTTCCAGACACTGATTTACCCCCCCTCTCAGTATCAGTGTGTGTTTCAACATACTCAAATGTCTCTAACCAACTAGAGACTGCATAAAAGGAGCATTTTTCCAAGGAGAAAGGTAATGAAAAGTAATGGTTCTTTACACACATTAATAAAACCTTTGTTTTTATAACCCCGCCAAGTCTATAAACCATTATGCATCCCTCTTTTCATTGGTTTGATATGAAAACCCTTGTTTCCAGTCCTCTTTTCCGATCACCAACTTATCTTCCCAAGATTTTTCCCCTTATAGTCTCTTTGGGCTTATGGTTGATCTGAAGTCAATACCATATCGTATAGCAAGAAAAAGGGTAGAGTAACTTCGGATCTCTCTCAATAGGGAATTTCTACGAAGGATAAGTATAAAATTGTAACCACCTTAACTATTGAATAAAAATAGAAACTCTTTCCTTCAAAATATGTTTTATTTCCAACATTTTCCATGCAATATCTTTACATATATTTCATAGAATACTAGTTGTTGATATTTTACTATTATATTTCATTAAACTAATAGGTAGTTATTAATATAACTACCTCTCTATATAGGCTTGCATCTTTAAGGTTCTTGTAGGTTGTAGAGAAGTTGTTGGAAAATAGAGGAGATACTACGAAAATCAAGAACTACATCAACCGTAGGACTCCGAGTGATTAAATCTTTCTCTTCCACCCAATAATTAGCTATTTATTTTGAAATCAGTTATTATGTCTTTGTTACATGTTATTTTTGGGGATTTTATTCTAAACAATCATTGTTATGCTCCAGTATATCCCACTAATATAGGGGATTTTCCCCGAAAGAAGAATTCGAAACCATACTGAGGATCTTTCTCCAAAGTGGTCATGTTTAGGGGTTTCTTCCTTTGTTTTCTTCATTGAAGTGTTATTATTTTGTTTTAGACTGTGATTTGTACTTACATTGATATCTTATAATAATTTGAGTCTTTTTTCAATTTCACTTACGCCTTTGTGTTTCCTTTTGTTGTCCTTTTTTTATATTTTTGGGTATATATGTCTTGTGCTACTTATCACGGTCACATACACATACGTGCCCAACCAGTGTAGAAAGACACATACACATGGTCTACCTTAATCATAGGTGCATACATCTTTCCATAAAGGATTTTTTCAAATTTTTTTTGTATGAAAAAATATTTGAAAAAATCCTTTATGGAAAGATGTATGCATACATGGTCTACCTTAATCACAGGGGCATACATCTTTCCATAAAGGATTTTTTCAAATATTTTTTGTATGAAAGTTTTTAGGCTAGGTGTTTCGGGTCTCTCTTGGGACTTTAATACTTCATTGATGTTTCTTTCGGAGTTCAATGGTTGTTTAGTTTGATTCTTATAAATAAATTTTATTTTTTTTTATGCTTTGATCATTCTCGGTCATTATTGGATTTGTTTTTTGGTTTCCAATACTTGAATGGAAATAAAAAAAATTGATCCATATTTATCTCCCTTTTATCCCTTGGATTGCATCACTATAAGACTAGTCTTGTTCTCATAATCTCATTTTCGTGGTCGTTGTTGCAGTAATTTTTGAAACTTGAGTTTGTATTTGAGTTTGATACTTTTATTTTTTTCTTTCCTTGGATTTTAAAATATAAAACCAAAAAAAATTCTTTCTTTTAGCATCTTTTGTTAATTTTTTCTTTGGTAGAAAGAAAAAGAAAATTAAAAAATCCTAATTTGTTGATAGTTAGGTTTCTTTCTTTTTGTTGCATTGTTTTGATTTATATTTGGAAAAATATATATATTAGCATAGGAATTTGTTTTATTATCATATTGAAATAATTTCAAAGGAAAAAAACAAAGAACATCCTTGTGTTTTTTTATTTTTATTTTCTTAAAAGGTTGCACTGTGCATTTTGCATCAGAAACAGAAAAGATTGCATTTCAAGGTTTGAAGGATTGTTCATATTTTTTTCTGTTTTGAAACTCGTTTTCATTGAATAATTAGTGTAAATTTTTATTTTCCAATGTTCTTATAAGTTTCATTTTTGCAAGAGTCTCAAACAACATCAATTTCACTTCTGTATCATTTGAGTAAAAAAACAACTGCTAAAATGAACACTAAATTTAATATTTATTAGACTTTGTTTCTAGGGTTCATTAAAAAGTTTAGGGTTAGGGCCTTAGATTAGGATTGGAGAGATAAATCTCCAAGGCTAGAAAACAAGTATATGAGGCTGATATAGGGAGAGTCAAAATCCAATGTTTGTAGAAGTGTAGTCGAGAGCTTGCTCTAACATCGGAATTAAACATGAGGTCACGTGAAGGAGAAACAAGGAGATAACCCCTCCAAATCTTGACTAAGTGTAGTGGAGAAATCATATTTTGAGGGTACCATAATCATATATACCTCCATTAGAGGTGGCACTTTCAAGGCTTCAAGATTTTTTACCTTTCCCATACGTTCGATATCAACGGTTGACTATACCCCCTAAACGTTGACTGCAAATTGGTATCCTTAGTTTATTTTACTAGGTATCTCAAATCTGACTGTGGGGGGTTTCCTGAGGTACCTGAAGTAGAAGTCGTATCATGCTATTAGTACCCCTGGAGGGTACCTTGCGAAGAGAGGGTTACTTGCACAGGGTAGGGATGGTAAGTGGAGGTCGGGGTAACTACTTCTCACTCCTTCATTCATCAGTCTCAGGACTTAATCAACCTATGCCAATTTCTGGAAGGTCTCTTTCCACTTTTTCATTCCTTTAGACTCAAGAATTTCTCCACCTAGGATGTAGTTTTTAATAATTTTTTTGTTTGCAATGTTTCTCTTACGACTTTTTAGTGGAGTGTTACTTTGTATATTTTTCCTTAGGTTGTGTCTGTACCACCACCTTTGGATCGTTGATTCAAGGTGGTTGAATAATTTCTTCACTGGTCAGGGATGACCCATGGTGTTTCTCTTGAAATCATGGAGTCGCCTCTTAGGAGGCATAGGTTTTTATACCACTGGTTCACCAAAGTCAGTGTGTGAGAATTGTTTAGATGAGAACAATCCTTGAAGGGACAAACCTATGCAAAATAATGTCATGAATAAAGTTCTTGAGGATACCAACCAAGGGACTCCTGCCCAAGGGGATTCTTGTGCTTTTCCTTTTTTTGGAAACATTGGTGCTTCCTTGATGGACACTTTGAACATTCATGGGTTGAATGTTGGACTACCAGTTTGGTTTTGGAGCCCTCGGAATGTCTCGAATTCTCTTGATACTTCTCATATAAGCACTGTATGTCATGAAAATCAAATGGATGTTTATATTTTACCTTCTACATTATCAAAGTCTACTTGTCCTCCTTTTCCCTCTTCTGGTGAAAGTTTAGCTAATAGTAACCAGAAGTCTAAAAGGAAAACGAGGAGTAAGGGTAAGAAGAAGAAGAAGTCACCAACCTATGTTAGTCATGTTAGAGACATGCCACCAACCTATGCAAATCATGTTGGGGGAAAGAGTCGAGTCCCTGCAAGTCATACTGGCCTCAAGTCTCTAGTATTTTCTAGTCATGTTTGGGGAGAGAAACCAACCTCTGTGAGTCATGTTGGGAGTGAAATTATAATCACTTCAATCCATACTAGTAATAGTTCACCAACCTCTACTAGTCATGTTGGAGATATGCACCTAGCCTCTGCAAGTCATGAAAGGATCACAATTCCAGTCAGTGCAAGTCATACTAGCAATAGTTCACCAACCTCTACTAGTCATGTTGGAGATTTGCAACCAATTGTTGCAAGTCATGTTGGGGGAAAGAGCTTATTCTCTACAATTCATGTTGGAAGCGTGAAACCAACCTCTGCTAGTCATGTTGGAGTTATGTCAACAACCTTT
Source organism: Picea engelmannii (assembly GCA_009831015.1). NCBI lineage: Eukaryota > Viridiplantae > Streptophyta > Pinopsida > Pinales > Pinaceae > Picea > Picea engelmannii. Next base: position 457,905 of record ML792298.1, on the reverse strand, counting down.
GCAAGTCATGTTGAAAATGAGTTACTAGCCTCTACGAGTCAAGATGGAAGCACAAAACCAACCTATGCTAGTCATGTTGGGGTTATTTCAACAACCTTTGTGAGTCATGTTTGAGACCTGCACTTGGCCTATGTTAGTCATGATGGGGGAAATCAACTAGACTCTCCAAATCATATTGGGGGTATGAGTCTAGTCACTGCTAGTCGTGTTGGACAAGCGTCACCAAGATTTCAAAGTCATGTTGGGAGCATGTTGTCACAAACAACAATTTATGTTGGGTGCATTGATATTGTTAATAAAAATAGACAAATAGGATTTAATCCTAAGTTCCCCTGTAATATTTCCAAGGGATACCACCTTACTCATTTGTTCCCTGGTATTCATGTGGTACAAATATTGTGGTCCTTTTCTGACGACCCTTATAGCTTTGAGTCATATTTGGTTTCCCAACCATTGATTGCTGAAGTGATTGGATCAATGCAATATTTGGTCGATGCCACTCTTATTTTAGGAGGTGATGCATCTCTTGACCAGGTTGTCTCACATCCTATTCAACCAATGGTTGAGGAAGTGGTCATGTTGATGCAATATTCAACCGATCCCACTCTTCTCTTGGAGAGTAATGAGTCTACCAAAGTATTTGTGCCAATGCAATATTTATAAAATACCACTCTTCTTTTGGGGAGTGATGTGTCTTTCAACTATGTCCTTAGAATTTTGAGTTTAGTACCTTCTGAACAAGGGGGCATTCCACTCTCTTCAAGTATGCTCCCTCCAAGTCCCAGGATGGTTTCCTTTGATTGGAATGATCTTGTTGAGCCTCCCCTTCCTTCTTATACACATTTCTAGATAATGGTTGAAGTTAATTCAATGGGTATTCACTGATGTATTGTAGATGAAGGAGCCTCTACAATTATTTTATCCTCCTCAACTTGGAAATTTTTGGGTTCACCTAAGATTTTGCCAACTACTAGTGAGTTATTGGCTTTCGATAGAAGACCTGGTGAATGTTTGGGGATTCTTCCTTACTTTTCTATCACATTAGGTAGGAATACTATAGTAATCGATTTCTAGTGGTGTTAAGCCCTTTAGACTTCAATATTCTTCTTGGGTGTGATTATCTATATACTATGAATATTGTGGTTTCTACACTCTTTCATGTGATGCATTTCCCTCACAATGGAAGAATTATCATTGTTGATTAGATTTAATATGATAATCACCATTCTATTTCGACTTTATCTCAAGTTTCCCCTTTGTATGTTCCTAGTGTTTGAATAGATTCTACCCCGCCACAGATGAATTATGTAGCATCTTATCCTTGGTGTTCAATTTATCTTGAGAAAGGACCTTTACAATCAAGTTTTCCTTCTTGAGACAAGCTCTGGGTAATTGATCATGTGGTTTATACAATGGGGGCATGGGAGCCCTTTCTTCCCCCTTTTTGCTTGAGTGATCTTGATTTTTCTCTCAAGTCTGATCTTACTATTTTTGATACCTCGAGCCTTGGTATTGGCAAGTATTCGAGTCCTTATTTCTTGGATGTTGAATTTCCTTAAGATAAGGCTATACTTGAAGATATGATTATGGATCCTTGACCTCTTATTGAATTGAAATATTTACTAGTTGGTTACCAAAGGAACCCTTGTCTTGAGCCTAGAAATGATATCTATCTAGATAAGCACTATACATAAGCCGCAAGGTTGTGTGATAATTTGTACATAATGTAAATTTAGGGTTTCATGTTTTCATGTTTTGTATTCTATAACACTTCTTATTATCATAGGTTTATATATTAGACTTATTAACTTATGGGTGAGTTTTGCTGGTATTGTATACATGACTTTGGAAACATTTTTTTTCTTTGGTACATGTCAGTTATGTCAATCCATTCTGATAAGTAATGATCTTGAAACTGGCATATAGGCTAGATTCCCCCCTCCATGCATTTTTTGCATTATCCATTTCCTGTTTTATTTTTCTTTAGCATAGACCCCACTGATTTGTGACATGGAACCTTATTTTTTGTTTAGAAGTGTTGTAACGCATGTGGTAGAGCCTGCCATTCATGGGTTCCCTAGTTAGAACATTTTTCGTTGTTTGGCTCCCATGCTAAAGTGATTTTATAGGCTCGGGAGTCCCGTTAGTATCACCATGACATTTCGTTGAAACCTTATATTCTTCTCAATACTATTATTGATATTTAACTATGGGGCTCCCATACTTATGTTTTAAGTTGTAATATTGCATTGCATTCTTCTACTTGCACTTTTGAGCATAATGTTGGCTACAAATTTCTATTGCTTAGCCACTTCCTTATGCATTCTCATTAGTTTCTATCCTTGCATTTTTTTTTGTTGCAATTTCCTATAACCTAGGAGGAAACATTCCATTGAGTGTCCATATCCTTCACATGCCTTCCTTGCATTGAGAATAGGTATGTTCCTTGCACTTGTAACTAGTTTTATTTCATGTGACACTCATTTCCTCCATGGTATTCTAGCATTATTTTATTAATTTTCAGGCTTTCCAATATGAAAAAGACAAAGAAATGAAACAACAAAAAAAGAGAGTGGGAATGAGTCTTCTTCACCATTATTGGTAGTAGTCGATTCTCCTCTGAACAAAGCACAAAGTTTTGAGTCTAGTCTCAAACATTAGGGTTCATATGGATTTAGGAAATTGATCCAATTACATAGAGTTTTTACTTCTATGAATAGTTATTCTTCCAGTCACTATGGAGAGTCTTTTTTTCCTCTTGCATCATAGACTTATGTCAATATTAAATTTCATTCCGTGCTTCCTATGTCACATATTGTGTCATGTTTTTTTTCAGAGGATGTTTTAGCCTATGTTGGTCATTCCATACAATCCCTTGACTTTCCAAGTTAGCCTTCCCCTATGTCAAATGCATATCATATTTAAGAGTATATTGTTCCTATACACATGTTGGTATGGAGGGTCCCCATTGATTTTCTACTGAAATTTTAATCTATTGTCGACTACGACAAATTGCTCTAAGAGTTTGACCTAGAGTCACACCTTGGGCCTATTCACATCCTTCATAGGTGACCTTGTGCTTAGCAGATGACATTCCACCATTGGTGACTAACCGAGTGGTTTCCCTTGTTTTTGAGGGAAAGAAAATTATTCTCACAATGGGATTCATGTAGTACCTTGGATTTGATTTTTCCCCATTGGTGGTTTCCTTGCCTTTCTCGGTAGTCTTCACTATTGGTTGTTATTCAGAGGTTTTCCTCATGCATTATCTACATCTAGTGCATGAGACAAACATAATTCATGGTTGTCCTTTCACTATTTCATTTGAGTCCTTACAAATAGTTTTCCTTCTACTACTCCTCATGTTGGATCATGTGTTGGAGAAATTACTATTTTTGACACACTAGTTTAGTGGGAGTTAGCTGACTAGTTTTATTTTAGACTTTCTATTTAGACCATCACTATTATGCATGCATGAATTACTAAGGAAAGCTAATTGCTTGATATATTTTCTTAATTATTGAATGTTCTGTCGTATATATGAGTGTATTCCACTCATTCATTGTATCATATTTATCATCATATTGATCAATCATTCATTCATTGATCAACTCATTGGAGTAGTGTGAATATATTTTCTCATTCTTCCATCTTGAATCTCTCATCCTTTCTTGATAATATCTGTTTGTACTTGCTTTAGCTAGATCTCTTGTGCAAGTTTCAATGAAAAATTGACATGGTATTAGTTATATCTCATCTGTAGGTTTTGATGAAACATTGACATGGTATCAGAGCTAAGCTACTTGGAGCAAGTCAGACAAGCTAGAAAAGAGGGAAATCAGAGTTTCGATGAGAAGAATCTGTGTAAAATACAAAGGGATTTCTCCCACAATATTACCTTTTTGAGGAAACAACCCTCTTAAGAATTAAATTGAACCAGTATGCAAGTGGGGTTTCAATCGTCTGGAGAAATTCCTCACCGTTTGCTCATAAATCGATCCGCAAAATCACCTACTGAAAAGTGACATGATTTTTGATCTCAGAAAACTATGTGCCACTCTAATCCCAATTTCTCCCAAATTAATCATTTTCTAAGGAAACAGTTTGGTGTGAAGGTAAATCGACCCATTTCTTGTTGGTTATGGAGCCTAATTATCTGCCTGATTCAGAGGCCTTTGTTTTCAGCCATATTTATACCCCATAAATACTTTACACCCCGAAATAATGTACACTCCTCCACACAGGGGATTGCAAAGGGCGGTTACCCCCTCTGCGGGCTTCGAGGGAAAGTGGGCCCCCAAAGGAAAATTTTTCCTTGTAAATGTATATTGGAATTTCATTGTAAATATAGACCATTCATTATAAGGTCACAAATCTGATGGTAGAAGTTATGTTAGGGTTTTTTTCCCTAGAAGGAAACCCTCTTTTATGAGGGAAATGTATTGTGGCTATGTATCATTGATAATATTGTATTATGAGAGAGGAGATTGTGAGAGGTAAAAGATGAAGTTACAGTGGGTGTGTTGTAGGTTGTATCCCTTCATTTGTTGGATAATAATAAAGGAAGGACCTGGAAATTTCTATGGTGGATGTAGCCCACACTGGGTGAACCATGTATATCTATGTCTCTATTGTATTGTGTATCTTTTGTGTTTCATTTTCACATTTGCTTTATTTTATTTCTCCACGATCCTATTTTTCTAACATTTCGGAAGTGGTTTATATTTTGTTTGATGAAATTCCTCATTGTTTTCTCACAAAATAAGTTGGATGATCATCTACTGAAACTGATACAAATTATAGGGGTTCTCATAAGAAGTGGGAGATATGGATACAACACCAATTCTACAGTCAAACTTGGTGGTGATCCTCACACCATACAATTATTTTTAATGGAAGATAATGGTAGAATTCCAAATCAAAAGGAAATGACTATACAATTTGACGACGGGGACAAAAACAAAACCTACATCAGCAATTGAGAAGACTAGATGGGTGAAACGAAAGGATGAGGCCACAATAATTCCTATTGAATTTATTTCAATTGATTGATGGTTTCATATGTCTTCATGCAAGACTCCAAACATGATTTAGACCACCTTGGAAAGCCTCTTTGGAAAGAAGGATGTGATGAGAGGTCATATGCGTGAGGTATCAATAACACCTTGGATCCCAAAAGTTTTGATAATATACAAGATTTATTTACTAAGTTTAAATCTTTGATATTGATCTCAACATCTTGTGGTATTGATAAGTTGAAATAAGTGGACCAACTTATTATAACAATCTTGGCTAATCTAGGACCAAACTATGTTGTCTATTTTTCCACTTTCCATTCTGGCAGATATCTCATGGGAACAAATTGGAAGATGCCTACCATGGATCAATTCATTGATTATATCACACATGAGTAGGAAAAAATCATTCAGATGGGTCTAATTAAGGATCCCAAAGCACATGAACTCACCATGCGTGATGGAAAAGGATCATCCAAATAGAAAGGAAAGGAAAAACATAACGAGAAGGAGGGATATTCCGAACCCTTCAATGATTCTTTAGGTTCCAAAGACTCTTTAGATTCCAAGAAGAAGAAGAAGGGAAAGAAATGCACTTATTGCAATAAACTGAATCATAAAGAATTTGTATGCATGAAGAAGAAAATCGATCTTATGTCACAGGTACTTTAGAAAAAAAAAACCTTGGAAACTTCATTACAAAAGGAGTCAAGAAGCAAAAGGAAGAAGATACTACTCCTAAGAAAGGTAATCATCATTGTCTTGTTGCAATTAATTCCTCATCTTATTCATGGATTATATATTCTGTCACATCACATCATATGGTAGTGAAAGAGGAAGTTTTCACTTCTTTGAGTTCATGCTCAATACCCCTTATTCTCATGGGGGATGAAACTCCAGTAGCAGTAGCAGGAGAGGGAAGAGTTGAAATCCATAATGGTAGTTTTGAGAATGTTTTACATGTTCCAAATCTTTCTATGAATCTTCTCTCAGTTTATCATATCACTCAGAAAGGTAAAAAGGTTGAATTTACATCAGATTCAGTTTATGTACTTGATATGCATGAAGATTCCATTATTGCAATTGGTGAGGTGGATCATAAATCAAGGTTGCATAAATTCACTAAGTTTGTTGATGAAGACTCCTCTTTTATACTTACACATAAGGAGAATAATTTGCATGCACCTATGGTGCAACATGCATATACCTTTGTGCTTCCATCAGTTCCAGACAATAGAGATGATTCTACACACTCATATTCTATACATGGAATTAAGAAAGTAGTACAACTAGATAAGAAGTCAATGTTGAAGCTTTAGCAGATGCCCAAGAGGACACATATCACACTTTAGGAAGAAGGTGTCTTTGCAAGGAATCCATTGGATTCGAGGAGGAATCGATCTGATCATGCAGAGCCTTCTCATGTACTTTCATCTTCTAAAACTACGATGCCCATGCATTGCTATATGGTTCAATATTTTGAACCACGACTCTACAGTGAGGCTATGGGAAATCCATTATGGAAATAAACCATGCATAAGGAGTATGAATCACTCCTAGAGAATCAGACTTGGGATATGGTTCCACTTCCACCAGAAAGGGATATTTTTCAAGTGCAAGATGGGTCTGTTGGATCAAGAGGTAAAAGTATAGACATGTTTCCAAAGGAATTCAACAGATCAATAAATATTTTTGCATATTCACGAAGAATTTCATTTAGAAGAAGTTTCATACTTTGTGGGATCATCTTGGAGTGAAGAACACAATTTCCTAGTAGCTGCCTTTTCTTCTTTTGATGCATTTNTTTAGTTTTCATTAGTTTCATTGTACATTAGTACCTAATATGGCCTAGTTTTTAGGACTTGTTATTACTCCATAGTGATATTCAGGGGGGTGTTGGAGAAATTACTATTTTCGACACACTAGTTCAGTGTGAGTTAACTGACTAGTTTTATTTTAAACTTTATATTTATACCATCACTATTATGCATGCATGAATTCCTAAGGAAAGATAACTTCTTGATTTTATTTTCTTAATTATGGAATGTTCTGTCCTATATATGAGTGTATTCCACTCATTCATTGTATCATATTGATCAATCATTCATTCATTGATAAGCTCATTGGAGTAGTGTGAATATATTTTCTCATTATTCCACATTGAATCTCTCTTCCTTTATTGATAAGCTGTGTTTGTACTTGATTTAGCTAGATATCATGTATAGGTTTTGATGAAACATTGACATGATCGGGGATTCCTTAATTCCCTCCTTCTAGTGGATCTCTTCCTCTCGACTTCAACACATCTTACTATGGGACATGGATATAGAGTTATTATTAGTATCTTGTGGATTGCAATCATCAATCACAGGATCCCTTTCTATTGAAAGTGGGAATACATCAATGTTCCTTAATCGATAGTTTCCTAACTCCTTTTACCTGTACTCAAGTATCTGTAACCACATAGATACTACATAAAAGGATAATTTGTCCAAGGATAAAGGTAATCAAAAGTAATGGTTATTTTAAAACATTAAGAAAGCATATGTTTGGCTAACCCCGCCAAGTTTGTAAACCCTTATACATCCCTACTTCTATTGGTTAGACCTGGAAACGCTTCTTTCCATTCCTCTTTTCTAATAACCAAATTATATTTCCAATATTTTTTCCCTTATATTCTCTTTGGGCCTGTGGTTGATCTGAATTCAATACCATCTCATATAGCAGGAGAAAGGGTGTGGGAACCTATGATCTCTCTTGATATGGTAGTGCCGCGTAAGACAAGTATAAAGTTGTAACCACCTTAACTGTTGAATACAAAATTAAACTCTTTCCTTTGAAATATGTTGTATTTGAAACATTTTGCTTGCAATCTATTTATATATATTTCATAGAATACTATTTGAGGACATTTTATTGTTATATTTCATTACACTAATAGTTAGTTATTAGTATAACTACCTCTCTATAGAGGCTTGCATATTTAAGGTTCTTGCAGGTTGCAGAGTAGTTGTTGGAAAAGAGAGAAGAGGCTACAACAATCAGGAATGACATCAACCATAGGACTCTGGGTGAATCAATATTTCGCATCCGCCCAATAATTAGTTATTTCTTTTGAAATCATTTATTATATCTTTGTTTCATGCTATTTTTGGAAATCGGTTTCTATATAGTCATTGCTACATTTCATTATAGCCATTGTAGGGTATTTTCCCCAACAGCATCAAGGCATGGCCATCTTCTACAAACTTCCATACCATGATGAGCCCCTTACCATTGATTTCATAATTTCATTCTATGAAAAATGTGACACCAATAAAATATTAAACGATTGTTTGAAGGAAGACAAAAAATTTGTTAAGTGATCCACTAGTAAGTATGCCATCTCCATCCTAAGCAAACCCCATATGTATGCCATGACCCTTCTATGCATATTCTATGGAGAAAGGGATTTCTGTCAATTTTCGGAGGGACAATTACCCTTGGAATATTATGAGTTGATGTAGGGTAAAAGTTTCAATTGAGGAGGGTTCATTTCTAAACAATCATGTTTGAAAATCTCTGAGGAAGAGTCCCCAAAGCTAGGGGAATCGCCTTTCTTTCCACATGGTCTTGTTCCTCCTAGATGTGTTATGTGTGTAGAATGTATTCCCTGGGATATCAATTAGTTGGCATATTTTTGAACCTCCCATCAATGTGTATTTCAGTATGCTCTAGTAAAATAGGTACAAGAGGTGTTACTCTCAAATATGTGAATTTTTCACACCTAGAATCTGTTTACTTATTTTTGGATGAGAGTGCCCCAAAATCACCAAGCAAGAAAAGAATATTTCAAATCACATTGGAAAATGGTAATTTGAGGATAATTATTACTATTTAAGAATTTATGGAGCCATTATTACACTGCACCTATTACCTATATATGTGCATAATAGATTGGTCATTGGAGAAATTTGTTATCAGACAGTAATGCAAGGATTCAATGTTTCCCTCGTGAAGGATAATAAGAGATTTTTTATCCCTTACAATTGTCAGATATGGTACTATGTAGTCAAGTATGACAAGCACACAAAGAAAGAAGAACGGGTGCACTTGGAATATAGGTTTAGGACAGGAAGGTTTAGAAAACATGATCCCAAAGGACTAATTATAAAACACGCAAAGCAAGTGGTTTTAACATTTCCATATGATCACGAAAAATTGGAATAATAATTTTTCACTAAGGATGACCAAGACTAGAAATAGTTGCAAAAGGGAAGATCCAAACCATCTATGACCATATTTTCCTCTCTATCTATACAGGAACATATAAAAATGGTGAATGTTGGAATATCCTCCAGAAAAGGAGCTGGAAAAGAGAAATAGAGAGGAAAGTAAGAACTCACAATAGAAAAAGAGTAGCAGGCCTTGCAGGAGGAACAAGAAGGAATCCTCAAGGAGTAGGTAGAGGAAAGAAGACTCCAAGAAGAAAAAAAGAAGAAGGGTGATGAATATATAGCACGGGAAGTATTGGCTGAGAAAAGAAGGAAAGAAGAGAATAAGAAAAGGGAGCATGAACTTAAGGAATGAAGGAAAAGAGATCTATACAAGCAATTTATGACAAAAAGAAAAAACATATAGTCAAAAAAACTCACGAGAAAAGGAAAGTCACACTGGACAATGGTGTTCTTAGCACCAGACAAGAAGTTATCATAGATACCAGGAAGGATAAGATGATCCAAATGTATTCAGCATGCCTCACTATCTCACATGCTTCTTATGATAAAATAGAAATATAAGAAAGAGAACTAGAGAAAGCCAGAGTTGAAATAACCTCTCTCAAGCACCAATTTCAATACCATCAGTAAGTTGGGGGCTAACCAAATTTAAAAGGGACTTTCTAGAAGTACATGATGAATTCCTAAAGTTACAAGAAGACTACGTAATGAATATGGTAGCTCTACAGGAGGAGCAATTTGTAATGACCCTTTATTTATTAATGTGAATAATTTCATAAATAATCCTAAAAATTAGCTAAATTATAATTAATTATTATATAACTTTAATTAATTATATGTTATTAATTAATTATTTTTTTTTACTATGATTAGCTTAAGTATGATTAACTCTTCAATTAAGGGTTAATGAATGATTAATTATTAAGTGAGTCATTAATTGATTAAGTATTAAATTAAAGGTTTAAAAAATGAAATATAATGTTAAATGGGTTACGTATCCCATAAGGGATAACATAACCCATACGTAAAAGGGAAATATTTAATAAAGGATAAGACCATTAAATAGAAATAAATGGATGGATAGAGGCATTAATTAAGGGATAAGGTGTTTGGTGGAGGAGTGAATGTGCGAGGGCGGTGAAGGAGGCATAAGGGAAGGAGAAGGATTATGGAGAGGGGGATTCATTTTTCATGCATTCGAGGGGAAGGGGAACTGGGAGTTTTGGGAAGAGCTGGTTTACAATGGGATTTACAGTGCACCGGGGCTGAGGGGTTTTGGGCTCGGAGGGCTAGGACGTCCATTGATGTCCTAGGGCTAGGCGAACTAGTCGGTAGGGTGGCTGGTTTTGGGGTGTCTTAAGGAGCAAGCTGCTGCAGATAGGTTCAAGTGAAGGGAGCGACAGCATCAGAGCGAGGTATTTAAATTGTTATGTAAATTATGCAAATTGTTATGTAAATTGTTATTTTATTTATTGAAATATGGGAGTGAATATGCTAGATTGAGTAAATTTCAAATTTACTGTTCCGTTTTAATTCAATGGTAGTTTAAATTTAATGACGGTCACTACATCTGGTATCAGAGCCATAGGTTAGAAATCTGAGCCTAAAAGGGCCAAAACTCCAAGCTCAAATTGCCCTCTGCTCAACCTGCAAACAACTCCAAGCCCTAGCTCGAGTCCCGCCTGCAAACCAAACAAAACGCACTATTAATTGGTCTTTACAGCTCAAGTTGGGATATCCTGTACAAACAGAGGGCAACAATGCCAACATTACAGATTTCTATATACAGAAACAGAATTCTCCAACCCAAAACTTGGAAAAAAAAAAAATTGAAAAAAGAGCAGTGCTGACCGCACTCTGTCATCACAACATGAGGGTTGCCATAGTGTTGTCGAATATATTCCAGCAATTATTGGAAACCCAAATGGTGCCCAAACGAATAACAGTTTAATACAATCCTCTAAGAATAATTCGATTAACTCCAGCCCACCCAATCCTTCATGACTGGCATTTCGATATAAGAAATACTGTTAATGATCACTCCATCAAAACAGAGCAGTAAGATTGCACAAACCCCATTCTTGGAAACCCCATGGTACAAAACCAAATCCTTTGATTTTTGACTGCCATTACAGACATTCATCATCAGCTCCCATGCACTCATAAGGAAACACACAACGGCATCGGGGCAGAAGGATTTCCCAACGACTTACCAGTTGTCCAATCGGTATGCCATCCCGCTCCACTTTTATGTGTTTCAAACGAACATCACAAATATTAGTATTAGATTAGCATCACTATAGCCAAGAATGAAAAAGATCTTTAAGAGGTAATATGGACTCTGAAGAGACGTAACTTCTATGGTTTCCCAGTCGGAAATCTTCTAATAGTCATTCAAAATATACAAAAAGACAGTCAGTCTGATACCTGTCACACGAACGGACAAATCTGTGAAGTAATCTCTTTCATAATTATTAGCATGCGCAGCAGGAGCATCCTCCACATAATTGGTTGAGTAGTGAGTAAGGCCTATAAAATCAAATGATTGTCGTATTTCCCGACTCTCTTTCTCTGTAAGCAAGGGCAATCGTGAGCCCACGATCTGTCGCATTACTTTTGGATAGTCCCCATATATATAAGCGGATCTAGAAACCTGCATACGAATTACTTAAGACGAACTCCCTTACCAACAAAATAAAAAAAAAAACGTATCAGCCAAATGTAATGACGCTCGCTTTAGCCTTTGTAATTCCTGCATATTTTATTTTTCCTGCGTAGCGTTCGACTGTTGTGCTGGGGTTTAGCGTCTGTTCTTATATCCTTTTCTATTGCGTCAGAAGCCTGTAACAGGAAAACAATCATAAAATTATATGGTAGTACAGTTAAGGACCTTTGAATGAAACATGATCAATGCCACTAATCAAAGACATGTCTTGGAGGAAAACCCCTCACATTCAACATAAAAGGGATCCTTATCAGATTAAAAAAAAAATGAACGGGAACTCACCAACCGATTTTTTTTACACGGTCACCGAATTCTCTAAAACATATATCAGCAAATGACAAATAGTCTTCCCTGCACAATATCAGCGGGCTCATTTCATCAATAGAAAACACATATAGAAAGCTACGCATAACACAATATAAATCCCAGTGCCAAACACCAAACCCACGCATAACCAATTATTTAGCAAATTGTGCATCACAACTAGCCAACTCACGGGTTATCGCCCTGCGACTAAGCACGAAACCAAGGAAGGAGCCACGAGGGAAGGTGCTCAACGCATCCGTTCCGTTAATATAGAGAGAAATCATACTATGATATGTGAATGGGCGGTGCTGAGATTTAGCAACAAGGTCAATAATGAGAAGCCCGTCCATAGCTGCTCCAGATCCGCCTCCCTGCATAGGTGAAGAAAGCCAAACGCTAAGCCGGAGAGACCATTCGATACACAGGTGAATAGTTGCTAGCGTTTCCAGATCCACCTCCCTGTATAGATAATACAGCTAAATGCCAAGACAAAATGGGAGTTAGGGTTTAAATTGATGGCCGACATTTTATTCTCGGGAATAGGGGTGAGAAACACGTGGGCTGCATGCGAGCCCACGCTGTAGACTTAGCCGCGCGGCCCCCCTTTCAAATTTTGTTAATTTTGTTCCTTGTTAATGTTTAAATTTGTGTAATATATCGTTTCTTTAATGTTCAATTTGTATTAAAATTGTATTATGTTCATTTGTATAATACATTGTATAAATTTGTGTACATTCGTATAAATTTGTATACATTGTATACATTGGTATAAATTTGTATAAATGTTCTTGTTTAATATTCATTTAATACAGTTAATTTGCATATAAGATTTTATATATATATATATATATAATAATTTTTATAAATACTAATATAATAATATATAAAGTAAATTGTAATTAAGTATAGTTAAACGGTAATTATTAAAAGTGATTATATGATTATTATATGATTAATGATTATTAAAAGTGATTATTACTTTAATTATATCATTAGTTAATATCATAAAGTTAATTGTGATTATATTAAGGATTAAAAGTGATTATATATTGTAATTATTATATATAAGGATTAAATATAGTTAAATTGTGATTATTATAAGTACTAATGAAGTATTAAAAAAAAAAAAGAGGGTTTTGAGGTTTTCTCACCGGTCCCAACTCAATAAATCATTGACAACACGACCACTAAACACCATAGTGATAACACGAAAGCTTGAGATCAAGTCGCAAAGGAAACACTCAAACTAAGTGCCAAGGAAGGATCTCGCTAAGGGTCAAGGATCATATACTACGTTAATCAGTTAAGGATCTCGCTAATTGTTAAGTTTAAATAAAGTTAATCAGTTAGACCCACCCTGAACTCAAGGTTGTTACCTCTAAGGCTCACTAAGGCTGTTTTCTCTTTCAGGACCGATTGACTGAAAGGGGTTTCACCTTTCTTTCGAACGATTTCAAGAGGCTGGCGCAATATTGAAGTTGACCAGCGAGGAACCATATTGAAGTTATGACAGGCGCAGTAGTGGAGTGAACTGGCATATTCGTTAGGAGCGTAAGCCTAGGAAGTCGCGAGTGAGGCGCAAGGCTAACGTAGCTATAGGGCAGAAAACCAATAGTTGTTTTCATAAGGGAAAAGAAACGAAGCTTAGATGCTTAAACCTAACCCTAACCGAGCCAATCCCTTGATGGAGTAACGTCTGTTTACAGACAAGTAAAGAAAACTTACACCTAACCCTGTTTCTAAAGTTTAGTAGCACCAATTTAAAACATCCTAGAACTCACCCTGACAACTTGGTTGATGCAGGTCAAAGCACACAGGATGGTCAGGACTCGAGGAGGTCGAGGCGGGGAAGCGTCGTCGCAAGTACCGCCAGCGCCACCACCACCATCGCCCGAACTCGCCCTCATACTGCGCTC
>ML792298.1:414573-438349 GCA_009831015.1 Picea engelmannii | reverse complement strand
TAATAAAGGATAAGACCATTAAATAGAAATAAATGGATGGATAGAGGCATTAATTAAGGGATAAGGTGTTTGGTGGAGGAGTGAATGTGCGAGGGCGGTGAAGGAGGCATAAGGGAAGGAGAAGGATTATGGAGAGGGGGATTCATTTTTCATGCATTCGAGGGGAAGGGGAACTGGGAGTTTTGGGAAGAGCTGGTTTACAATGGGATTTACAGTGCACCGGGGCTGAGGGGTTTTGGGCTCGGAGGGCTAGGACGTCCATTGATGTCCTAGGGCTAGGCGAACTAGTCGGTAGGGTGGCTGGTTTTGGGGTGTCTTAAGGAGCAAGTTGTTGCGGATAGGTTCAAGCGAAGGGAGCGACATCATCAGAGCGAGGTATTTAAATTGTTATGTAAATTATGCAAATTGTTATGTAAATTGTTATTTTATTTATTGAAATATGGGAGTGAATATGCTAGATTGAGTAAATTTGAGTAAATTTCAAATTTACTGTTCCGTTTTAATTTCAAATTTCTATTTTGGCTCAGCTATAAAGATGTAGTTCGGTAAGAAGAGAAGGGAGGTAGTGCCCTATAGAAATTTGAGTTTATTAAAGAAATAAAAATGATAAAGGCACAAAGGGCCACCACATAGAGCTATTATCAGATGAGTGGTTGGCTCAAATGCACTCAGTTTCTAAGAATTGGGATAAAATCATGGATGAGATGAAAGACAAAGTGGAGAAAGAATGTGGACATTGCAATTAGGTCTGGGAGAAGCTGAATTAGTCAATGGCAAACCTATGATTCCAAAATTTCAACTCCCCTATTGAATTTTGTCCAAATGATAAGGTAGCGACTGACCTACAGTGATCAGTTGATGAGTATAAAGATCAAACATGACAAATTACTTCTATAGAGAAATGTAATGTAAAATTATCTGTGGTTGGTTAGGTTAAGGTCATGTATCAGATTGAGTAGTTAACTTAGAGAATGAAGAAATACACCCTCCAATTCTATGACAACAAACATGGGCTAACTATGCCAATGGAACAACACAAATTCCCTTTCGGTGATACTTGCAATAGACTCTTCATGGAGTCTTTTTCCTACGTATATGGGAATGTAGTCCCAAAGACACCTAGATTGCTCAAATCATCATAAATCAAACTGATTTTATCTATTTTAAGTCTCTAAGGTGGCAATTTCATTGAGTTATTAATTTTGTCTAAATAAGTGTGTTCTCCTGAGAGTAAAGAACCTTTGGGGAATTCGATAAAGTTTTTGTTTATTCTATTCAAGAACTATTTTGAAAGTTAAAAGGAAGCTTTGCAGTCGACTAGAATTGATTTGGAAACTAATTTCATGATCTGCGTTTACACTATGCATTATTCTACATTGGATCGTTCTTGTATCGATGTCAAGTAAGATATTTTGTGATGCAAACCACCAACCCTCTGAGGGGGCTCGTGCGACCTCTCGGTCTAGGATCGATTTACACAGGATTTGAAGTGGCTCTTAGATCCCTATTGGATCCCCTCTAATGTACACTGGCTCTTTAAATTTCCTTAGGTGCAAGTCCGTAAAAAAATAGAAACCCGCAGGATACTTTTCTAATCCCCTTTTTCCTTTTAAATCAAGTCACAAGTGCTAGCCCCTTTACTTCGATAGAAATACCGTATGACCATGCACTGGAACTGAGTGGTTAACTAAAAAGTGCTTATCCATAGATCCAAGACTCCAGCGCTACGAAACTTTGGGATTCAGAGGTTTTTACAACAACACACTCCAAAACTTCGGGCTTCAAAATTTTTAACCACCACACTCTGCAGTTATCCCGAACGCCAAACTAGAGAACTCCTGAATAGTTAGGGGATCAATGGTCCATTCTTCCTCAATAGCGAATGGTTTTGATATACTCTAGTCTTTGTGAACTTCACCCCACTTACAACAATAAATTAAAACTTTTGGAGATTATACTCTAGTCTTAACAGTTGTGCTCCTTTTTTTTAATCCAACAACTGTGAGAGATTATTTTAACTCCAAATAGATCTTGTCCACTCACCCTCCAAACAAAAGGAATTCTTCCTCCAAAGACTTACTCTCACTATCCTTCCCAGGATTTATCAACTCAAAGAAATCATACCTTTGCACACACCTTGTGCTTCTCTTACAGTCTAGCACTTAGAATGTTATTTCCTTCTACACTCCTTGCATAGGATTTTCACACTCTTGCGTTATCTCTCCTCTTGAGCTTCTTCAACACTTAACAAAGTGTTGACCCTGTGCACACTTTGCACCAGTATCCTCTTTGAGATTTTATACTCCTATGAGTATAGGTGCACTCCTTGCACTTTCTCTGCATAAACTTACACAACATCTCCTAAGGTATTCAAACCTGTAATGGTTTGTCCTCCACACTCCTTGCATGGGAAATGTGCACTCCTTGCATCGATATTTCAGAAGAGAAATAATTGAAACTTAAATAAACATTAAGGATTCATTCATCAAGTAATTTAGATGCACACATACATAAAACACAAAGACAAATAACACAACATTTACCCAGTTACTAATGACAAGCATGCTAAAAAAACTGAAGGTAATTATCTTCTTTTATATTCCTTCAACAAATATTTACAATGAGTTCAACATCTCTCAACAGATTTCAACTTCTTCTTTACACAACTACTAACAACAATAACAACCTCATTTGGGAATAGATTACATTGATTTAAACATGAGGGGGATTCCTGAGCCTTCCCTCCAGAATATCTTAGTGTTTTCATATCACAATTAAAGAATCCTACCACTAGGCTTATTACAATAAATAAAATATTACAACCCAATTATGAGGCAGCGCTCAAAATTTGTACAATCCTACAAACATTAAAGGAGAATACAATATCTTGCAGCACATACAATGGCTCTAAATTCAAGATCTTATGATAACTTTAATTACAATGATTTTCAAAATTTAAAGTGACGCTACCTCCTTGGAATCCAAACTAGTTGAGTGCATTGTGTTGGATGTTGAGTCATTTTCCACCTTGCCTCATTGAATGATGTCATTGATGCTCCTACATCATAGTTCTCTACTGGAAAAAAAATCATGAGCTCCTGCTCATGGCTCTATTGTTGTTGTTGAGATCCTCGAGGGTCCCAAATTTTGACTTGGAGTTGTCCATTTGCTTCTCTTCCTTTCTGTTGTTGTTGTTGTTTTTTTCGTTCTCCTTCTCTCCAAATCATATGTTGCATAGATTTATTGAGCTTGCCTCCATAGTATTCTCTTATCTCCTTGACTGAAATTTCTAACAACCCTCCCAACTCCAGAATTTCCTTGTCCATCCTATCCTATGGTTGGCTCTTTTGCTACAACTTTCTCTTTCTCTCCTGACGAATTTCTTATTGTAGGTTTTTATTGTTACCCACTAGTTGCTTCTCCTTCTTCTTCATTTCCTTGGTACTTTTATGTTCCTGAAGGTTTCCTTTGCTATTCTTCATGATAGCATCCCTCTGTTAGTCTTCCTCTATCTTTGTATGGTTTAACCAATCCTCTATCATCTCCAACTCCTTCTCCCAATGACTGAGTGTAGAACCTGAATGATCCTATTGAATATTTTATTGTCTCACAACTATGTGGGCCTCCTTTTTTTTCTTTTCCTTTTGAACAAAACTTGGCTTTTGTTCACTCTCCTTTACTTGGACAGTCTCCAAAGACATTCTTTTGTTGCACCTGCCACCACACACAAACTGTTAGTTTTAAAAACCTTTGGCTCCTTGGCCTCTTCCATGGATGCCTCCTGCATCATTTCCTCACAAGTATGAGAACTTTTGAAACTCATTCTAAGAGATATATGGATCTCTCCTATCCTCAAAATACAACACTATGGATATTCTTCTTCCTTCAAGAATTCATTCCCACTCATGAGAAGTATGCTCGAACTAGACTCCTCTTTGACTACCTTATCTTCTACTGGAAACAACATATTCTTATGCCCATTTTTCTCAAGGGTATAAGTATTATTTCTCCCATAATGTATGAAATTCCTGTCATATTTCCACAGTATCCCCAACAAACATGAAAAACATCCATGGGTATGACATCACATAAAACTTCATCCTTATAACTACCTATTTTAAGCTCAACTTTACATTCTTTACTTACCATGACTTGATGTCCTTTCTGCAACCACAACACCTTGTATAGATTTAGATGTGTTGTTGTCTCCAACATGATATATTCCAAAATATATGTGGATTCCAAGTTGTCAGTACTTTCACTGTCTATGATCACTTTTCATACTCTATCTCTGGTTTTGCAAGCAGTTCTAAACAAATTGTTACTCTAAACTGGTTCTTGTACCTCTTTCTCTGGATTTACAAGATATTTCCTCATCATGAGGGATATTCATTTTTCAGATTCTTCTGCATTCATCTCTGTCTCCACATTCTTCTATTGTGCCTTAGAAATGTGAGCTTCTTTAATTCATGCATTCTTCCTTTTAGGACATTCCCACATGTGACCTGTTTTCCCACAAGCATAACATTTCACCTCTCCTCCTATGCCTCTTCCTCTACCTCTTGGAAAATAATTTATTCCTATAGAGTATCCTCCTCTAGAACTTCCTCCTCTCTCTATCTAATTTTTAAATCCTCCAGCTTCTCCCCTATATTATTGGAACTTTTCTCGGGTGATTCCTCTTCCTTTGTCAGGACTCTTTCCCCTGCCTCTCCGAATCTACTTTCTTGTCAGTTTTTCTTTTTCCTTCAGGGATACCTGATAATCATCTTTTTTTGGAAAATATTGAACAAGAAACAAATGCGTGTTGATAGTTGTTTTCATTGATGGAAAATTTGGAGACAGCGAATGATTGTTATCATTGATGGGTTTGTATCAGTCAGATTACAACAAGATCACGGTTCAATCGTAACCGTTGAATCCAAAATGAATCTGGACCATAGTTTACAGCCCTTGTCAGAGAGAGGATCTGAGCCGTCAGATTGGAAGCAGACACCCATCAGCTATCAGATCTGCAGAAGATGCGAGGGAGATAAGCGTGGCAGCGATCGGGTGCCACCGGGAGAAGCTCGACAGGAGGATTCATCGGAGAATCAGGGATCGGGACTTTGAAATGTCCAATTCACTTGACAACAAAAACCCCAAAATTGCGATATGCGATTTCGCGATTTGATCGCTGCCATTAAAGAAAGAATGAGATCTAGACCGTTGATTTCCTTCATTGGAGAATTAGGGATTGGAGGATCGGGAATTCCGTAGGCATGTGCATGGTGACATAGAAAATTCCATAACCCTGATGAGAGGCTTGACCGAGGTCATGTGTTGACGGTCATATGGGCCAAGGTCTATAGCCAGTAGGGCTAGCACGTGGAAAGGGGCGCATCGACATCGGGGATCAGAACTTTGAAGTGACAAAGTCACTTGACATCAAGAGTGTCGATTTCGCGATATGCGAAATCACGATTTAATCTGAGCCATCAGATTAGGCTTTGATCTAGACCGTTGATTCTAGACCGTGTTGGAGTTTCGAGGATCGCAACATGGAATGGCGAGTGAACAAATGCAACGAGAATTCCGAAATCACGATATGTGATATCGCACTTCAATCTTAGCCGTCAAGTCAAGTTCAGATCTGGACCGTTGATCTTATACCATATTGGAGTTTCGCGAATCGGGATATGGTAAGGCATGCAACATGAATGTTGAAAACGCAAAATGCGAAATCATGAGTGAATCTGGACTGACAGATTCAGAAATGATCAGGACCGTTGATCACAGCCCATATCGGAGTATCGGGGATCGGGACTTTGTAATGCCAAAATCTCTTGACATCAAGAACTTCGAAATCGTGATATGCGATTTTGCGATATAATTGCAGTCGTTAAAGTTAGAAGTGATCTGGACCATGAATTCTAGTCACTGTCGGGGTTTCGGGGATCGGGATTTGTCAGTGACAAAAAATCTAATCACCAAGAGTGTCAAAATCGCGATGTGGAAAATCCTGATTGGATCTGAACTGTTGGATCAAGTATCGATCGGAGGGTTACTGTTCTATATCACAGTTAACTACTGAGTTTGGATTCTATTAGAAAAACGAACTCATGATGATGAATCGGTTAGCGTTTCAGTTGCAAGGACAGGTGTTCTTGTTTAGGCTGAGGGAAGGTGAAGTGAACCGTCGGGGAGGTATGGATAAAAGAAGATGAGACAGATTGTGCAAAGTTAGTCATTCAGCATGTGAAAAAGAATGAAACTGTAAGAAAAATAGATGAGAGAATGTGCAAAATGAGATTGAACATATAGCAGAATGACAGAAAGAGAAAATGCAGAGCAGAATAACTGAACAAGTTGAAGCAAGGCAGAAGGAGAGCACAAGTTGATGCAGAGCATACCTGCTGAATAGACAGAGGAAGAGAAGAGCAGCAGAACAGTGAACAAAAGACCAAATTTACAGAACAAAGAAAGATTGGTAAGAACTGATTTATCTATAAAGTTGAATGTTTATTTAGCCATTAATATTTTAGGGAGGTAGGGAGGTGCTTGGGAGGACTGTTGTCCTCAGAGGTTCAAGTGGGTGCTTGAACACAGGGAGTTGTAGCTTCCATCTAGTTGCAGCCAGAGAAACCAGGGCTAGGGAGAACAGGTGTTCTCTGTTATGCAGGTTGGAGCCTGTGTAACTAGAAGTTGGTGCTTCCATCCAGTTGGTGCTGGAACATTCAGGAAGTGGGTGCTTCCATCCAGTTGGTGCTGGAATACTCAGGGAGTTGGTGCTTCCTTCTAGTGGGTGCTAGAGAAACCAGAGAGTTGGAGCTCTCAAACAAGTTGCAGCTTGTAAAACAGAGGTAGCAGCCTCACATTGAGTTGGTGCTCAATTGTAAATGATGTACAGAACTGAAAAAGACTGCCTATCATTTCGAAGAAGAAAAGGTTTTCTCCCTTTATGGGTTTCCTCGTGAAAATCTGTCTCTGTGTGTACTTTATGTGTGACTGATGGTCTTTAATCTTACTATTCATATGTTGTATATTGTCGATGACCACATGAAGAGAGATTAACACTGTTTAAACACTATAAAATTGTTTAAGCTCACATACAACTGATTCACCCCCCCCCCTCTCAGTTTTTTTAGTATTTCCAACATCTTCTACTGTCCTCATCATCATCGGACTAATCTGATCTTGGATTTCATACCTCAATCCATGTATATACCTAGAAACTTTCTCTTCATCATTCTCCCTATGTCTTGCCCTTATATTCTTCTTATAAAACTCTTTAGTATACTCCTTCACTGACAAACCTTTTTGTCTCAGATTCTACAAATTTATGAATAGATTTAGTTGATAATCCTTTGGTATGAATTTATCCTTGAGCTTAGCTACCATTCTATCCCAACTATTAATCTTGGACTTACCTTTTTTCCTTTTGTCGACTTGCGACTCATCCCACCATAAATTTTCATGTCCCTTCAATCTGGTCACTACATGCTTTACCTTCTTCTAATAATCAATTTCCTCATAGTCAAAGTACTTGTCTAAAGATCTTATCCAGTCAAGAAATTATTCTACAATCAAATTACCTTCATACATTCAGATTTATATCTTTTCTCTGGCTCCCAAATTGACAATAGCTCTCAACAATCATTCATCTGCTGCTTGTTCTCCTACAACTTCTTCTTCTTCTTCTGCATATTCAATTTCATCTTTGTTGACATCACTAGCCTCTGGTGCTCTCCTTTTTTTTGTTTCCATGGCATCCAAACTTTCACGAATTTGTCTCATTTCCTCCTCCATAATTGCATTGACCACATGTTTCTCCCTATGTCCCCTTGGAAGAATTATTTTAAATATTTCTTCTCATGGAGCTTATTCCTTCTCTGATACCACTTGATGGTATCATAAAAAATAAAAAAAATTCACTCTGATACCACTTGATCCAAACCCCCACCCCTCTTAGGGGGATCGATGACCTTTTGATATAGGATTTATTTACACAGGAGCCAAAGTGTCTCTTGGATCCCTTCTAGATCCCATCCAATGTACACATGTGTAACACCCTATTTCCCCCAGTCTGTAAATATAAGTATCTTGGCCCGGGAACTATGGCAAAATCAAAGGTGTGAATGTTTGATTTGATGGACCTTTGTATAAAAGGTCGATGAATGTAAATTATGTTATGAACATGTGTTGCATGACTTTTGGGAAGGGGATGTGCTAAAAGAGACCACAATGGCTAATCAAAAGGTGGTGGAAGGGACCTAGAATGATTGCATTAACTTCCATTGAACTAGTACCATACTAGTTTTTACTTGCTCAAGACCAAAAAAACTCTCTGACCCAGGAAGGAATTTTTGTCAGGATGGTAGGTGGGGAGGCCCCTCAAGATTTAATGAGGGGATGGAGCGGACCGCCCATCCATAAATCTCTCAGACTTGACCATAGATGGGAAAAACTTGTGCCACACACAATATTGCATAGGAATGCAAGAAAGGAAACGTGGGGGGGTGGGCAGAGAGAAGAGACAAAGATCACAGAGCATAACCTAAGATCTTGAACCAAACGGAGTTTTGAACACAAGAGAAGGAAATTAACCTTCATCCTTGTCTATTTTTATGTATATGGAGAAGGAGAGTAACATTCATACCTAACTTCTATTGAGTTGGAAGTAAGAGATTGAATCTCATAGCATCGTGGTCTAAGCTCGGGGGTGGCCAGTGATAAATCCATTGGGAGTGACTGAGGCTATGGTTGGGTGGAAATGAGCACCCCTCTCATCAGTTTCATCATGTGTTGCGGTTCTAATAAGTGTTTTATGCCTTGTACCTTGAATTGAATATCATGGATACATGTTCATGTTTATACGCCCATAAATGATTTCTATATGCTATAATTTCTTGATGTTTTAGATTGGAAATAATGAATGCATATGTATACTTATATGCCACAGTTGTTTTCCGTATAAAATGAGTAAGTTCAGAACATGATTTTGTTCCACCAAGAATTGTCCCATCTGCCCGATTATCGTGATGTTTTGGTTTAATCCCTTGAAAGCACCTTCCCCAGGGAATTGCATCATGTCTCAGAGTCGGAGTAATATCCTTGGTATGGCTACCTCTATGGAAAACCCATGAGTTTACCTTGCCCCAGTGTCATAGCTCCTAACTCGATGAGTTAGGAAGGCACTTCATTCCTGTCCGTAGCCTAGGGACTTTGAAACGCACCCGAGGCCTTATCCAAAAACCCGACTAAGAGTAGGGATAATTTGCCCAATAATCATATGAAGGTTCAAGTGACCTGGGTCTAAGAACCTTGTGCAAGAAAGAGTTAATATTCGAAGGTTTCATAGCCGCGGAAGCTTGAAGCTATGATAGGTTGAATTTCGTTGCCCGAGTTCATAAAGGATAGCGAGTCAAATTATCAAAAGGGAGTATCCTTTCGTTTGATAAAAAAACGGATGATATCCTTACGGAATTATCCCAAGTATGTCAGGACCAATGGATCTAGAGGAGGAGCGTAGGCGTCAACACCTTGACCCCTTTAGTCTTCACAAGGAGCGATGGGACTGGGACCGTAGATCCCAGGATCCCTCGCGAGCTACCTTGGTCATTGATCTCAACCCCTGTATAGGTAGGAGAGTGGACTTGTCAAAGTCCTGAAAGTCCCGAAGTAATCAAAACCATCCACCGGCAAAGGACACATGGCGAAGGAGAAGCATTTCACTAAATCCCTGCTGAAGGAAGTCAAAGGGTAGAGTTTTGTGAAATCACGAGATCCAAACTCGCGATTCGATATGAACCATACGATCACAGTCATTGATCGAAGGAGGAATTTGAACCATATATTAGACCTTGTCAAGATTTTGTGATTCAGGAAATCAGAGGCAAAGAGCTATGCAGACTCGTGATATGTGAAGTTTCTCTTTAATCTGAGCTGTTAGATCGAGGAGAGATATGGACTGTTGATTGTCTAAGGAGACAAGGCACGAAATCGTGATGTGCTTGCAATATTTTCCCACAGTCACAGTGAAGGGTCACATCATTGAAGGAGAATCGAGGGACTAGCATGCCCTAGGATCCTATCGGGATTTCAGGAGTCGAGAGAGTAGGAGAGACTCACATGAAGAAGCCCCAAAGTCGTGAAATGCGACGTGTCATTTAGGTTAAGACTGTGGTCATGGGAATGTTCATGTGAGTGGAGGGAGCTAACGGTCGTTAGGATCCTTTCAGAACTCAAAAGTTGGGGAGTCAGGGGTGGCTCATACGTCGAAGTCCCAACATGCAAAGTCTCGAAACACTTTTGTGTAGGCACACGATCCTATCCCGTGGTCGTGTGGAGGTGAAGTTCGCGCTTGGTGCTTAGTCACATAGGCAAAGTTTAATAAAGAGGACCTGTGGATTTTTTTAAATAGAGGTCCTAGAAGGGAATCGAAGAGCCACTCTGGCTCAACAAGATTAAGAACAATCCTTGACCAAGAGGACAGAATGACCCTTTGACCTTCCAAAATTTGGAACCATGAATGGAGTTCCTATCCTTTAAGAAAATCAAAATAAAATGTTTTGCCCCGTCGTGGGTGTGTTACAAATTGGTATCAGAGGATGGTTATAGTAGTCGTCCTATTTGGGCTCATGGACAAGCACATTAAAATGTGACATCTTACCTTACTCCCTTCCTAAAAAGGTTGGTTAATCCCTCATTATAGAAAGAATGACAACTTACTTTTGTGTGTGTATGCATTTATACTGTGTGTAAGCATTTGAGAAATATGAATTATGCAATGGTTATGAATGAATGTAATGTTAGATAGCAATAAGTGTTTTGTCTACATGCAAGTGGACGGTCAACCACAGAAAAATGCAAACATATAGAATGGTGACACACCACGAAGTGGGGGATGGCTCCCACAATAGAGATGAAGAGTCTGATGAAAGGAGGGAGGTAGAGACCCCTATAGATCTAGCTGAGATTGTGAGGAGTCTCATGGTTGAACTACAAAGTTGCAAGGCTGACAGCGAGTGGTTGATAAAATAGAAAGAGAAGAAAACATAAATTATTGCAGTCTTGCTGCAGAGTTTATCTGACATACAAGGACAACTTCAACATGAACCTGACACCAGTCACATGGACCAACAATAGACAAAGAGGATTCGAATTCCACCCGAGATACGGAAACGTGATGTTTTAAGTGGCCACACTGGGAAGAGCACCTCAAGAAAGGTACACCCTGGAGATAGGGGAAAAGTGTTGGATGATTCCTCTAGAAAGGAAACTGGCGACTTAGAGGGATATTCTAGTAGAAAAACTAGTCCACACTCTCGAAGAAAATGGAAGAAGCAAAAGAATTCCAAAAATTATAATCTCGAAGAATTCAAGAAGGCCAAACCACCCTCTTTCAATGGTGAGATAAAGAGGGGACGGGAAGCGGAGGCCTAGCTGCTTAGACAAAAGAAGTATTTTAGATTTCATGAATTCTCAGAAAACTTGAATGCCTGAGTAGCCACTTTCAACTTGAATGGAAAGGCTTCCATTTGGTGGGAATACCTTAAGAATGTGAAAGGGATTCATGAAGAAAACCTATCTTGGGAACGGTTTGAAAAATAATTCAAGAAGAAGTATCTATCAGAAAAGTATTTCAACGAAAAGACTAAAGAATTATATGAACTCAAGCTAGGGAAACTCACTATAGAGGAATATGTCAGCAGATTCTTTGAGTTGCTAAGGTATGTACCCTACTTAAAAGAAGAAAAGGAAAAGGTACAATGATTCATCAGTGGGCTACCTAAGGACTATCAAAACAGGATTGAGTTTGACGAGCCAAGGACCCTATAAGACACTATCTAAAAGGAAAGATATTGTTATGAATAGTTCAGGCTTCGCCTAGAATGTCGTGAAGGATGGAAGCAGAATAATAGTTCAGGATTCTAGAAAAAGGGATTTAAATCCCCAAGATTTAAAAACTATAACAAGGATTCAAGGATGAGCTTTCTGACCCAAAGTGTGTACTAGCATAATTTCCCTTCCCAAAGAAGAAACAAACCTCTTGGATCAACCCCAGGAAATACTGATAACCCAAAGAAAGAACCCTTGAAATGTTGGGGTTGTGGAGAAGAACATCTACTAAGGGACTATTCACACAGACAACAAAACAATAGGAGAATTTACAACGTCCAGGAAGCTACCACCATCAATGACATGGCCAGGATTATGCCGCAAATTTATGCAGCCGTGGATAATAAACAAGCCGACCACCAAGCTTCATTGGTGGAGATGGAAGGTATGATCACCAACCATCTAGTGTCTATTCTAATTGACCCTGGTTCAAATTTGAGTTATATAGCTCTCCAGGTTGTTGATAAGTGTAAATTATAGCCACATAAACATGCCAAGCCATGGTTGGTACAGTTAGCCACTGGTACCAAAAGAAAGGTAGAGGAGGTCATACCAGCTTTCCAGTTCACCATGGGTGGATTCCCCACCCAAGAAACCCTTAACATACTACCCCTAGGATCCTATGACATGTTGATTGGTATGGACTGGCTAGCCACATATAAAACCAGACTGGACTGTTACCATAAAACTTTAGAATGTATAAGTGAATAAGTAAGAAGGATAACCCTTCAAGGGATCTAGAAACCTGTCTCGGTGAGACGACTATCAGCCCTTCAAATGAGAAAGTATTGTAGAAATGGATGTCCACTATATGCGATACAGGTGTTGAAATCAGTTGAGGATGACAGACCAAGCCTTGAATACTACCCCATACTAAGAGAATATAGAGATGTGTTTCCAAAAGAGGTATCGGGTCTACCTTCGAGAAGGGACATTGAATTCTCGATAGAAATTGCACCAGGAGTGGTGTCAGTGTCTAGGACACCCTATAGGATGAGCACACCCGAGCTAGTTGAGCTTAAATCACAACTAAAAGAAATGATGGACAAAGGCTATATCTGACCCAGCATGTCTCCATGGGGAGCACCAGTCCTATTTGTGAAGAAGTACCCTCCGAATGTCCATAGATTATACACATTTCAATAAGGTAACCATAAAGAACAAGTACCCCTTACCCAGGATCAATGACTTGTTCGATCAATTGGGAGGTGCTTCCATCTTCTCAAAGATTGAATTGAGATCTGGATACCATCAAGTCCGAATCAAGGGTGAAGAAATCCACAAAACCACCTTCAGGACGTGATATGGTCACTACGAGTTTGTGGTAGTACCATTTGGATTAACCAATTCCCTTGCCACTTTTATGTGCTCGATGAACAATGTGCTCAGCAAATTCCTAGACAAATTTGTACTGGTTTTTATTGACGATATTTCAATCTACTCCAAGAATAGAGAGGAACATGAGGAACATATTAGACTTGTGCTTCAAGTGCTAAGAGAACATCATCTCTATGCCAAATTTAGCAAGTGTGACTTTTTCCAGAATCAAATACATTACTTGGGCCATGTCATATATGAATAAGGGGTAACAGTAGACCCTGACAAGATCAGGTCTATCATGGAATGGCCTACCGCAAAGGATGTTTCGGATATTAGATCTTTTGTGGGCTTAGCGGGATACTATAGGAGATTTATAAAATAATTCTCCAAGTTTGGTTGCCTAATCACTGTCCTCCAGAAGAAGGGAGATAAATTCATTTGGACACAAGAATGTGAAGAAAGGTTTTAGTCCCTAAAATGCCTTTTGATCCATGCACCTATGCTAAAGATTGTCGATACCAAAAATGACTTCCTCGTGTGTACAGATGCCTGGAAGAAAGGACTCGGAGGAGTCCTTATGCAAGAAGGAAGCGTAGTTTTCTATGAATCCCAAAAATTGAATGAGAATGAAGTCAACTATGTGACCCATGATCTAGAGTTGGCCTCCATAGTGCATGCCTTGAAAATGTGGAGGCATTACCTCCTGGGTAGGAAATTTGTACTTATGACAGACCCCTGTAGATTGCGACACCTGTTTGACCAACCAAAACTCAATGCTAGACAAGATAGGTGGATGGCCCTCCTTAGAAAGTTTGATTTCGAAATCAAACATATCAAAGGAAAGGAAAATAAGGTGGTCGGTTCCCTTAGCAGAAGTATGAAAACAATTCACCTGGCAACGATGAGCACCTGCGAGATGAATGTCAAGGAAAGCATTAGGAATGCACAAGAAATAGACACATTCTTCTAGACTGTGACCTCGTACCTAGAGAAATAACTTGCATGGCTAAAGTATGAAGGCTACTATATGCTAGATGGAGGTTTGCTAACTTACATAAACAGATTGTATATTCCAAATTGTGATGACTTGAAGAGGTTCATAATGGATGAACTACATAAAAGACCATATACTTGTCACCCATGATACCAGAAGATGATCATGGCCACCAGGAAACAATTCTATTGGCCTGGATTGAAGAAAGACATAGCTAATTATTTATCCAAATGTATAGAATTCCAACAAGTTAAAGAACAACACTGGCACCCAACAAGATTATTACAACCTCTACCAATCCCGGAATGGAAATGAGAAACCATTTCCTTGAATTTCATCACCAGATTACCAACATCGACCAGACAGAATGATGCCATCATGCTAATGGTTGAAAAATTAAGCAAGTCCACTCACTTTATTCCCATCAAATCAACTTGAAAGGAAATAGATATTGCCAACATATTCATGAAAGAAATATTCAGACTACAGGACATGCCTAAGGAAATCGTATCTGACAGAGACACGAAGTTCACTTCAAACTTTTGGAAATCTTTGATGGCTGGTCTGGAGACCAAACTATTTTTTAGCACAACCTATCATCCTGAAATCAATGGACAAACGGAAAGAGTGAACCAAATATTAGAAGACATGATAAGGATGCATGTAATGCATCAACCTAAAAAGTGGGAAGGTTACCTACCATTGGTGGAATTTTCCTACAACAACTGTTACCAAGAATCACTAAAGATGAGTCCTTTCAGAGTCCTCTATGGTAGGTTGTGCAACACTCCAGTCAGTTGGAGTAATCCCGTAAACAAAATTACTATTGGACCCGATATGTTGAAATAAAGGGAACAACAAGTGATTTAGATAAAGAAAAATATGAAAATTGCTCAGAACAGACAGAAAAGTTACACCGACAGAAAGAGAACCCCCAAAGAATTCAAGACAGGAGACCATGCCTATCTCAAAGTTAGGCCCAAAAAGAGTTCCCTAAGGATGGGATCTTATGCCAAGTTGGAACCTTGGTATTGTGGACCCTTTGAAGTTCTAAATAGAGTGGGATGTGTAGCCTATAGGCTATCACTCCCTCCCACAGTAAAAGCACGTAATGTTTTCCATGTTTCATTGTTGAAGAAATATCTACCTGATTCTAATCATATAATTGAGTGGTCTATCATCCAGGTGGAACTGGAGGGAGAATTCCTTCTAGAACCTCAATTCATACTAGACAGGAAGAAAACCCCACTCAGGAACTGAACCATTTCACAGGTCAAGGTGAAGTGGAAACACTTTGGCCCAGATGAGGCTACGTGGGAAATGGAAGATTCCATGAAACATGCATATCCAATTTTTTTTACTTCTGTACATACACGTCATGTTGATAGATAGAACATTGAGGACGATGTTCCTTTAAAGGGGAGGGAATTGTAACACCCTACTTCCCCAAGTCTGTAAATATAACTATATTGGCCTGGGACCTATGGAAAACTCAAAGGTGTGAATGTTTGATTTGATAGACCTTTTTATAAAAGGTCTATGAATGTAAATTATGTTATGAACATGTGTTGTATGACTGTTGGGAAGGGGATGTGCTAAAAGAGACCATGATGGCTAATGAAAAGGTGGTGGAAGGTACCTAGAATGGTTGTGTTAACTTCCACCAAACCAATACCATAGTAGTTTTTACTTGTTCAAGACCAAAACAACTCTCTGACCCAAGAATAAATTTCCGTCAGGATGGTAGGTGGGGAGGCTCCTCATGATTTAATGAGGGGATGGGGTAGACCGCCCATCCATAAAGCTCTTAGACCTGACCACAGATGGGAAAAATTCACACCACACACAATCTTGCAAAGGAATGCAAGAAAGGAAATATGGGGAAGTGGGCAAAGAGAAGTAGTGAAGATCACAGAGAAAAACCTAAGCTCTCGAACAAGATGGAGTTCTAAACACAGGAGAAAGAGAGTAACCTTTGTCCTCGTCTATTGATCTGTATAGGGAGAAGGAGAGTAACCTTCTTCCCTAACTTTTGTTGAGTTAGAAGTAAGAGATTGAATCTCAGAGCGTCTTGGTCTAAGCTCGAGGGTAGCCAGTGATAAATCCATTGGGAGTGATTGAGCCTATGGTTGGGTGGAAACGAGCACCCCTCTCAGTAATTTCATCACGCCTTGCAGTTCTGATAAGTGTTTTATGCCTTGTACTTTGAATTGAATATCATGGATACATGCTCATGTTTATACACCCATAAATGGTTTCTATATGCTATGATTTCCTGGTGTTTTAGATTGGAAATAATGAATGCATATGTATACTTATATGCCACAGTTGTTTTTCGTATAAAAATGAGTATGTTTGGAACATGAGTCTATTCCACAAAGAATCATCCCATCTTCCTAATTATAATGATGTTCTGGTTTAATCCCTCAAAAGCACCTTCCCCAGGGAATTGTATCATGTCTCAGAGTCAGAGTAAGCTCCTTGGTATGGGTACTGCTATGGAAAACCCACGAGTTTACCTTCCCCCGATGTCATAACTCCTAACTCGGTGAGTTAGGAAGGCACTTCATTCAGGTTAGTAGCCTAGGGACTTTGAAACACACCCGATCCCTTATCCAGAAACCCAACTAAGAGTAGGGATAGTTTTCCCAAGAATCATCTAAAGGTTTAGGTGACCTGGGTCTGGGAACCCTGTGCAAGAAGGAGTTAGTCTTCGAAGGTTTCAGAGCTATGGAATATTGAAGCTATGAGAGGTTGAATTTCGTTTCTTGAGTTTAGAAAGCATAGTGAGTCAAATTATCGAAAGGGAGTATCCTTTCATTTGATAGATGAATGGATGAGATCCTTTTGGAAGTATCCCAGGTCTATCAGGACCAATGGATCTAGAGGAGGAGTGCATGCATTAATGCCTCGACCACTTTAGTCTTCGCAAGGAGCGATGGGACTGGGACTGTAGATCCCAGGATCCCTCGGGATCTACCTTGGTCATCAATATCAGCCCTTGTATAGGTGGGAGAGTGGAATCGTCAAAGTCATGAAAGTCCTGAAGTAATCAGAACCATCCACCAGTAGAGGACACGTGGTGAAGGAGCAGTGTTTCACTGACTCGCTCCTAAAGGAAGTCAAAGGGTAGAGTTTTGTGAACTCACAAGATCCTAACTCGTGATTTGATCTGAACCATCTGATCACAACCATTGATCGAAGGAGGAAGTTGAACCATAGATATGACCTTGTCAGGATTTCTCAATTTGGGAAATCAGAGGCAAAGAGTTATGTGGACTCGCGATACACGAACTTGCTATTTAATATGAGTCGTCAGATCGAGGAGAGATATGGACTGTTTATTGTCCAGGGAGACGAGGCACGAAGTCACAAAATGTGAAATCGTGACACACTTGAAATATTGCCCCATAGTCACAGCGAAGGGTCACATCAGTGAAGGAGAACTGAGGGGATAGCATGCGCTAGGATCTTGTCGATATTTCGAGAGTCGAGAGAGTCAGAGCGACTCACATGAAGAATCCCCAAAGTCGCAAAATGCGACATGCCGTTTAGGTTAAACCTGTGGTCATGGGAATGGTCACATGAGCGGAGCGAGCTAATGGTTGTTAGGCCCCTTTCAGAACTCAGGATTTGGGGATTTAGTGGTGTCTCATACGTCGAAGTCCTGACATGAAAAGTATCAAAACACTTTCATGTAGGCACGTGGTCGTAGCCCATGGTCGCATGGAGGTGAAGCTCGTGCTTGGTGCTTATTCATATAGGCAGAGTTTCATAAAGAGGACCTGTGGATTTGTTTAAATAAAAGTCCCAGTAGGGAATCAAAGAGCCACTCCAGCTCAACAGGGTTAAGAATGATCCTTGACCAGGAGGATGGAATGACCCTCTAACCTTCCTAAATTAGGGACCATGAATGGAGTTCATGTCCTTTAAGAAAATAAAAAGAAAAAAAAATTCCTCGCCGTGGGTGTGTTACAACATGCCCTTTAAGTTTCTTTAGGTGTAGGTCCATACAAAAATAGAAACTCGCGGGCTACTTTTCTAAGCCCCTTTTCCCTTTAGAATCAATTCATAGGAAGTAGCCCCTTTACTTCGGTGGAAATATCATATGACCACAAGATGGAATCGGGTGCTTAAATAAAAAGTGATTATCCAAAGCTCTGAGACTATGGCACTCTGGAACTTCGTGATTCAGAGGTTTTTACAATAACACACTCCAAATCTCTTGAACGTCGAACTAGAAAACTCCTAAACTGGCACTCTAGAACTTTGGGCATCAGAATTTTTAATCACCACATTCTCTAGTTCTCCCAAACACTGAACTAGTGAACTCCCGAACAATTCTAGGATCGATGGTCCACGCTTCTCCAACAACCAACAACTGTGATATACTCTGGTATTTGGGAACTTCACCCCACTTATAACAATAACTTAAAACAGTCAGAGCAGTGAAGTCTGAAGGAATTGGGAAATTAACAATCATGCTCCTTTTTCTTAATCCAATGACTGTGAGAGATTCTATTAATTCCAAACAGATCTCATCCACTCACCCTCCAAAAAAAATGGATTCTTCCTCCAAATACTTACTCTCTCTATCCTTCTCGATCTTTATCAACTGAAAGGACTCAGACCTTTGCACACACCTTACACTTCTCTTACAATCTAGCACTTAGATTATTCTTGCCTTTTGCACTCCTTGCATAGGATTTGTGCACTCTTTCACTATCTCTCCTCTTGAGCTTTTTCAACACTTAACAAAGTGTTGACTCTATGCACTCTTTGCACCAGTCTCCTCTCTGAGATTTTATACTCCTATGAGTATATGCACACTCCTTTTTCTTGCTTTGTGTAAACTTACGCAATATCTCTTGAGCTATTTGAACCTATAACGATTCGGCCTCCATACTCCTTGTGTGGGAACTATTCACTCCTTGCACCGATATTTTAGAAGAGAAACAATTGAAACTTAAATAAAAATTAAAGATTCATTCAAAAATTCATTTAGATTCACACATACATGAAACAAAAAGACAAATAACACAACATTTACCTAGTTACTAAATGACAAGCATGCTCAGAAATATGAAGGCAATTCTCTTCTTCTATATTCCTTCAACAAATATTTACAAAGAGTTCAATATCTCTTAGCATCTTTCAACTACTTCTTTACACAACTACTAACAACAATAACAACCTTATTTGGGTATAGATTACATTTATTTTTACATGAGGGGGCTTCTTGATCCTTCCCTCCAGACTATCTCAGTTATTTCATATCACAGTTAAAGCATCCTACCACTAGGATTATTACA
The DNA here is from genome assembly GCA_009831015.1 of Picea engelmannii. Lineage (NCBI taxonomy): Eukaryota > Viridiplantae > Streptophyta > Pinopsida > Pinales > Pinaceae > Picea > Picea engelmannii. Next base: position 418,843 of record ML792298.1, on the reverse strand, counting down.
ATAAATAAAATATTACAACCTAGATATGAGTCCGCACTCAAAATCTGTACAATCCTACAAACATTAAAGGCGAATACAATCTCTTGGAGAACATACAATGGCTCTAGCTTCAATATCTTATGAGAACTTTAATTACAATGTTTTTCAAAATTTAAATTGATGCGCCCTCCTTGGATCCAAACTAGTTGAGTTTGTTGTGTTGGATGCTGAGTTGTCTTCCCCCTTGCCTCATTGAATGATGTCAGTGATGCTCCTGCATCATTTTATGACCAAGTTATCTTGTAGATGAATGTATCCTATATCGATTTCTCATATTTACATTTAAATATACATGTCAATATATTTCAAGGTTATAGCTCTAACGATCAATGAATATAGAATTGCTTCTTCATAATTGTCAGGTATTTAACCAAGTTGCTTTCATGCACATGTGATGACTTTTATATAGTCTTTCTACAGAATTATTTCCAAGGAAAATATATGAATCGACTTATTTTTCTATTTGTTACCTTAGTTATTTTAAGAATTTGTATTTAAGAAGAATTATTTTATTATGTATGTTATCTTTGGATAGATCAACTGAAAGAACTAATTTTGTGAACCACCCATTTATAATCATCTTCTATAATATTTTCAGAAAAACATTTTCCAAAAAAATAGAAAATAACAAGTGAATAAAACTGATAGAATCTTGTCAAATCCCATTAGAGTGATTGGCTTTAATGGGCCTCATTCTACATGGTGACCCAGGTTCGAACTCCCCAGGAGGAGACACCAAAAAATATATCTAGCTAAGGGTTGGTGTGGCCCAAGATGGGTGCAATCCTTGGGTGATGGGTGCAATACTCGAGTGATTTTGATGGCTTAGATTCCCCATGGGTTATTTTTTCTCAACCAGAGGCTAGTCTCGCAAGTCACAGACATGCTAGAAAAAAACAAAAAACCCAACTGAATCTTAAATCCCAAGAACAATTGTCAGACCACTAACCTAGAGAATCACACTATTCCAACTGCAAAATATTCTAGTTGGGCGTCATCTTTGGATGTGATTCCTATTATTGAGTTAAAGTGAATCCAACCCCCTCAATAAAGTTGGCGCTAGAAGGAGGGACGATGCATGGAAAGTCATCAAGACAACCCATATATAGAAGATACTCCCACTTCAAGTAGCTCACCTCACACCAATAAAAACATTGATCTTCACCCTAATATACTTTACACAATATCTGATGAAGATATTGAAGCATATAGAATAATCACCAAGGAATACACTTGGTAGATCAGAGCATTAACCTTAGCTCTATTACTTCCTCATAGAAGGAGAATGGTAAAACCTGTTGTGACTACACCATAACATACTTTTATACAAACAATTGAATATTTAGTAGTTTTCTCCTTGATTGAAATAGAACAGCCTCTTGGCCTAATGCCTAAAAAACCTATTGTCACTCCACCAAAAAGTAATTATTTTGAACCAGATGATTCGAAGTTTAAGGAAGAAAAATATGATTCAAAAGCCTCAAACTACAAATAAGAACACATGGAGGAAAACAATGAAAATTACGGGGAAGGAAATAAGCACCATGGAAACAATCTACCTTGTCTAGCTAGGGATGCCTTGGCCTTACAAGACTGATTACATAAATTACCTAGGCTCCCAGAGAAACTACTTCCTAAATTCAACCCTGAAACTTTCAATTGCCAGAGGATCATATAAAAAAATTCATATTGGTAATCAGGTTGATGAATTTGAAGCACAAATATGTGGTGTGCGTATTATTTCCATACGCTTTTGAGAATTTGACTTCAACCTAGTATGTTAACCTCCCAATTGGTTCCATAACCAGCTAGACAAATATTCAAAAGGACTTTCTAGACAAATTTGTAGAAGAAACTATAGTAGGGTCCCCGATGAATGAATTATTTGTTGCAACCATGGGTCCTAAAGAGAAAGTGAAATATTTTAAGAAAATATTTTCCACGATATTATAAATTTCAACACAAATACAAACTTTCCCAAGGGCTTCATATTGAGGTATATGAAAATGATCTGCTATATTTCATCTCCATGTTTGTCAAGAGGGATGCCAAACTTACCTTAGCTGAGAATTTTTCATAGGTTAAAACCATTGAGTTTCACATGAAAGAATGTAAAGAGAGCCAGACCTTTTTAGAAAATAAGGACACTCAACAACCACCTAAAAATGACTCATTGTAACTAGACCTACAGGAAAACAAGTTGAACAAAATTCTGAAAAGGATGGTGCAGATATGGAAAGATTAAAAACGATGATCAAGAAATTGTCCAATAAAATTGTAGATATGAAGAGGAATGCAAGTGAAGGCACCTCTAATACAAGGCATTATAGGCTCTTATTTAAGATACCACCACTTTATAATTCCATAAAACCTCCCCCAACAAATTTGAACATTGACATGGGAGATGTGGCCTCTAAGTCCTTTTTCACCTATCATCAAGAAAACCACTCTGAAAAATATTGTCCCCAATGGGAGAATGTCATGAATTTGATGGTCAATTGTTTCCTCGATCGATGTGCACTAACCAAATAAGAAAATACATGAACTTCCAACAATAGGGATGATGAGGTTAATGAGCCACCTAAACAATCAACTATGGTGTTGTGGGATATAAATCACATGATTCCTTCTGGTGACCTCACCGAGGAAGAAGAGTTTTCTAGTGAGAATTTGGTTGTGCAAACAAGGAGAAAAGGATGTGTTCCTCAAAATCACCCCATCATAGCTCAGGCCCCTATAACACCTTATATCTCACCCCCTTCAGCCAAACCAAGTTCCATACTCAAATCTACCCCAATTATTAAGGTATTTTTCCCATGTGACCTTAGGTCAAGTCACAATAGAGGAGGACCGAATTAAGAAGACTGAAATATACCCTCACAAACAAGCATGCAGACAAGAAATAACTACTTTTTACTAGGAGAGATAAGGGAAGGAAAAAGAATAAGAATTTCACCTTAAACCCTTCATTTGATCTCAATCCCTGCTCCTGCTTCTTCAAGAGCTCCTGGTCCTTGTTGGAACCAGCCGCAATAGGAAACCAAGATAGTGTTGCAACAAGGTAGTTATAGGTTCAAGTAGCACATATTACGTGTATAAATCAAAGCATATATGAACAACAAAAATATATATTTCATTTGATGTAGACCCCCCTTAACTCCTTAGGGATGCGTGACCTCCTGGTCAAGGATCTTCAAATAACTGAGATGAATTAGCTCTTCAAGCCTTTGCTAGACCCTAAAATTGATTCACACAGGCCCCCTTTGGTTATCAACGCAAGCTTGATTCTCTACACATGCCTTCTCTTGTGCTTCTGGAAACTCTAAGTGGCAAGCACTAGCTCCTCTGCTAGACCCTTATTCCTTATGTCCATGATCTATAACCTTTTCTTCGCCCGCCTCATGACTTTAGGCTTAAACTATTTTGAGTGTAGCTGACTCTTAATCCTCCAAACTCTAGACCAGAGAAACAACCTAGACATAATATATGGCTCATGCTTCTCTAATAGCCAATGGCTGTGATTCACTTTGGGACTCGAACTTCGGGGGTTTTGAGTGTTCCAAAAACCTTTTTCCTTGGAGTGACCTATAATAAGAGCCTACAGATCAAGCACCATGTGCTCACCTTGATCAACGGATAAAATGTGTCCTTTGTCTCCTGCTTCATACGACTTTTAGTCAACGCTCCTCTGCTTCTATATCTTCCAAAGTGTCAATCCTCTGGAGTAAATATCCAATATCCATGTGTCCCTCCATTTATCAACGAATCCTATTGACTCTGGCCTTTGGGACTTATGACCTTTAGGATTTTATCCTTCGATTTCCTGAAGTGTCCTATCACCAGAGTGATAGATCTGATGCCATGTGGCCAAAACACTGACGGCTGGGATGTATTCTTACCTCTGGAGCTTCGGAAAACTTTTGGTCAATGGCTTCACTTCCTCCTCTCTTTTTCTGGACTGCACGCTTCTGGATTCCATGATCTGATGATGCGTGTCCTTCTTAGATAGTGTTAAGAACCAAATATCAATATAGCATAGAAAAACCTTAGAAAAAGTACTCAACGCCTTGAAAAAGAGATAATTCCAGATAATAAGCCTCTTCGAGGGGGCAACCTCCTTTTACCCCACTTAAATGTTCAAGTACAATATGATTCAAAATGAAAATGTCTCCTTAGTATATATAGGAGACTAGGAGGTATAATTACAACTAATGGCCTAAAGCCGACATAA
>ML792298.1:372541-411502 GCA_009831015.1 Picea engelmannii | reverse complement strand
TTGCTCCTTGTATCCTCATAGTGTGCTATCATTTCTTCCGTGAAAATTGTCCAAGTGACGAGTGATTTGTGAGAACAAATCCATCGATACCATACAAATTGATTAGGTTCTAAATATAAAGAAGCAATTCATACCTTTTGTGTGTGTGTCACATTATGGAGATCAAAGAATTGCTCCATCTGAAGTATCCATGTGATTGGATCCTTGCCATCAAACTTACTCATATAAATCTTAGGAACGTGGTTGGTCTTTAAACCAAAGTTGGAGTTTCTCCATTCTTGATTCACCTTCCTTGTGTCCTCATCATGAATTTCATGGGGTGCATTTTCACTTTCAGGTGTCTTCTCTGTTACGAAATGTTTCAATACTTCCATGATCTCCCCTTTTAAACCCTCCATCATCTCTTGTAGTTCATATTTTGTTACTATCTTATTTTATAAATCATTTATGTCCCTACGCATTTCTTCACCTTCATCAAGAGTCCAAGTAGGATTTTCTGGAGGCTTATTTGGTGTAGAAGTTCCCTTTTTGGGTGGCATGTTGGCCAAGTATCACTTCTGAACCTTGATTTTGAGGTGGCTCTGCTAGACAATATTTCTTCTATTGTATCTCCCAACTTTCATCCCTTCTGGGTATGAAACTTTCTTTTATGTAGTTCTTTGATATTTCTTCTCTTCAATTCCATAGGTCTGATCAAAATTGGATGTGCCAAGTGGAATTTATGGTAACTTCCCCACAAATTGTCGATTTTTGGCCTTTCTAGGAGACCTCACTTGTATAGTGTGTCCCGCAAAAACTAATTGATACAAAATTCTGAAACTCACACCAGAACTACTACAAACTATCCATGATCCAATGAAACCAGTCCCACTCAATTTTGATACTCTAAGAAGAAGTTATGATTGTTTTACCTGGAACACATTCTTGAGACTAGTCAATAGGACTAGTCAGATACCCTATCTTACACAAGGTGTATCTACAAATTTAAGATGACCCAAAAGCTAAAATTTTTACCAAAGATACCTTACTAACTTCTGTAAATATCCTCTAGATTTCAGGGTTTGAAATGTTACAGAAAAGTTTTTATAGTGAAATTTCTGCAATGACTCAGTTCAGGATGATTCCAGAACCCTATCTTGTATAGGTTGTATCTCCGAAAGTATAAGGCCTCAGGAGATGAATTTTGAGCCAAAGGTACCTTGATCAGTATACTAAATATCTACGAAGGCATTCCTTCTTAAACATTAGAAAACAATTTATAGCAAAAGTTCCAAGGTGTCTCAGATGTAGCAGCGAAACCCCAAGACCTTGAGCTCTGATACCATATGTTAAGAACCAAATATCAATATAGCATAGAAAAACCTCAGAAAAGGTACTCAACTCCTTGAAAAAGAGATAATTTCATATAATAAGCCTCTTCGAGAGGGCACCCTCCTTTTACCCCACTTAAATGTTCAAGTACAAGATGATTCAAAATGAAAATGTCTCCTTGGTATATATAGGAGACTAGGAGGTATAATTACAACTAATGGCCTAAAGCTGACATAAATAAAATAACATTAATAGTATAATATTCCCCAATTAAGGGGTAATGAGCCAATATTAGGGCTTAACAAATAGATGACCACAAATAACTTTGTTAGTTCATCTTCAAGAGTTTGTTTTCCTCCACTCTTACTTTCCTCCAGAGAAATATTCTTCCGAAGTACACAGATCTCCACCATGTGTCCTTCCTAGATCCAACAGTCCATATTTCCTCATCCTTAATGACTTCATCAAAAATCGCTCCTCAAACACTTCCAAACCTCTGAATACACGAAGTGTCGAAGGATTCTAAGGCTATCTTCCGTGCAACTTTCCTATATCTCACGGTCTAGAAAGATACTAATTCCTCTGAATGGATCTTGTTTGTTAATTGGAAAATTTTCAGTGAGCTCCTCCCTACTGAAGAATTTCCATCCAGTACCTCTTCTGAGCTTGTTCCTCCTAGAAACTTTTAAGCTTCTCAGAATGTTTCTTCGACACTTACTCTTTACACCCCTCAAGATGGTTTCTTCGACACTTAGCCAAACGTTGACCCTGTGCACACCTCACAACAGGTTCCTTGCAACAATTATTACATGACTCAATTATTCCTCATGAACAATATGACGTTGAGTGTGTTTCTGCCTACACACACCTTGTGTGGTCCTCTGCACTCTTTTTCAAATAAAGCTTCACATTATCTCTCCTGAGCTTCTGAGTCAAAATAGACTCTATCAATGCACACCTTATGGACACTATGTACTCCTTGCAAATAAAGCTTCATGTTATCTCTCCTGAGCTTCTGAGTCAAAATAGACTCTATCAACGCACTCCTTATGGACACAATGCACTCCTTGCATGAGCTCTTAGAAGAGAAGCAATTGAAACTTATATACTCCTCACATATTCATATGTTCAACCATGTAATGAATTCATAACATAAGAAAAAGTAATAACATAGAATGTAATTAAACATAAATCATACCATTCATTCAGATAGACACATTAACAACAACACCAACCATTTTGGATCAACGCTTCTCTGTTATATTCATTCAAATGATATGTACATGGGCTCATATAACTTCAATAATCTTCATCGGTCTTGACAATAACAACTTCAATAACCTTCAACAACAGCCTCATTTGGGCATACAATACATATATTTATACAAAAAGGCTCATAGAGATTTTCCCTCCAACTACCTTAGTGCTATCCTATCAAAGTAAAATCTTTCAACCACTAAGTCTTATTACAATAAATGATGGGTACAGATAGATAAGAGAGAAAGCTTCAGATGTGTACTACTATTAATTATATTAAAGAAAATACAATATTCATCGATCTCACGCGATGGTTCAACCTCTTATCACTTAAGGGTATCTTTAAATACAATATTTTCAAGATATTTCTATGATATGTCATCCTTAAAATTCAAAATCACTTCAAAATGTGCATTAAGGCACTGAGTTGTCCTCCACTTGCATGTTGATGATGATGCTTCTGCATCATACTCCTCTGGACAAAAATTCATGGACTCATGTCCATGAGCTTCTGCACTGACTTTCCATGCTTCTAAATATTTGATTCATTTACCCAAATGGAATGTTCTATTGGGTGTCCTTTCCACTTTACCAAATACTCAAAATAATTCTACCTCTTGGTATTCTTACCAATCCTATGATCTATGATCTCCATTTGTGGATTTTCTACTTTAGGAATTTTCTTCTCCCACTAGATATCTTTTTTATATTTTGATCCTCTTGTGTCATGTTCCATGTAAGGATACAAGTCTGAAATGTTGAATATGGGAGATATACCCACATCCTCTGGAAGCTCTATCTCATAATCATTTGCATCAAATTTTCTTAGGATCTTGCATGGTCCTATTTTCTTCAATTTTAGTTTGTTATATGTTCCCCTTGGGAACCTTTCCTTTCTTAGATGTTCCAAAACTTGATCTCCCACTTCAAATTTAAGTTCTCTCCTATGCTAATCAACTCTGTGTTTATATTCTCTGTTGTTGTTCTGCAATTTCTCTTTGATCTGATTATGAAGCTTCTGCATTTCTGTAGTGAAGTCTTCTACTCCAACACTTATGAATTCACTTTGCTCCAAATATCTCAACTCTGATACTCCTCTTGGATTCATTCCATATACTATATGGAATGGACTCTTTCATGTACTCCTATTTGGTGAATCATTTTATGCAAAATCTTCCAGTGACAGAATCTGATCCCACTAGCTATGATGTTCAGTGACCAGACTCCTCAACAAATTTTCTAAACTTCGATTTACCACCTCAGTCTGTCCATCTGTTTGAGGGTGAAATGATGAACTAAAGGGTAGTTTTGTCCCTAGTTTCTTCCACAATTTCATCCAAAAATGACCAACAAATTTAGTGTCTCTATCTGAGACAATGCTCTTGGGAAACCCATGAAGTCTCACAATTGCCTGGAAAAACAGATTTGCAATGTGTGTTGCATGATTAGCTTTCTGGCATGGGATAAAGTGTGTCATATTTGAGAATCTATCAACTACAACAAATATGGAATCACTTCCCCTTTGTTTTCTTGGCAATCCCAACATGAAATCCATGCTTATTTCATCCCAAGGCCTATCTCGAATAAGAAATGGTTGATATAACCCAGTGTTCTGTTTCTTTCCTTTTGCATACTGGAAAATCTTACATATGTTTACAAATTTCTTCACTTCTTCCCTCATACCTGGCCAATAGTACTAGTTGTTCAATTGTACAAATGTCTTGTCATGGCCAAAATGTCTTACTAGACCTCCACTATGTTTTTCCTTCAGCAAATTATCTCTCATCGAGCACTTTGGTATGCATAACTGGATACCTTTAAACAACAATCCATCTTCAATCAGATACTCTGTCCACTTACTTTTGTCTCTAAGAACAGGATTTTCACATGCTTCATACACCTCTTTAAAATATGGATCATCACAATACATCTCCTTAAGGTGTTTGAACCCTAAGGTTTTCACTCGAAATTCCTGCAGAATCAGGCATCTCCTCCTCAATGCATCAACAACTTTGTTAGCATTACCAGAAATATTTTTAATGACAAAAGTTATTTTTTTCATAAACTCTATCCACTTGGCATGTCTTTTATTTAACTTCTCCTATCTGGTTATAAATTATAAATCTTGATTATCATTGTACAAAAAAAAATCTTTTGGAACAAGGTAGTGCCTCCATTTCTTTAAGGCTTGAATTATTGCATAAAATTATTTATCATATGTGGAGTACTTCCTCTTGGTGTCATTTATCTTCTCACTGAAATATGAAACATGCTTATTGTCTTGGCTCAAGACTGCTCCAATTGCTACTCCACTAGCATCACATCGTACTTGAAACGTCTTCCCGAAATATGGCAAGACTAGAATCAAGTGTTCTGTTATCTTCTCCTTTAATATACTGAAACTTTTATCAGATTATTTTGTCCACTTAAAATACTTGTGTGTCTTGTTCACCGTATCTAATATTGGTGTACAAATTCCACTAAAATTTCTAATGAAATTTTGACAGAAACTTGCTAATCCATGGAAGCTTCTCACCTCGAATATGCTCCTTGGCGATGGCCATTCTTTAATTTCTCTCACCTTCTCTAGATCCATATTTAATTCATTTCAAGAGATTACAAAACCCAATTAAATGAGTTATTTCTTCATAAAAGAGGATTTATTCAGTTTTATCAACAACTTCTCCTGCTGCAATCTTCTCATTACTAATATTAAGTGCCTCAAATGTTATTCTTCAGTTTTACTAAAGACTAATATATCATCCAGATATACTATCACAAACTTACCAATAAAATATTTTAATACCTCATTCATCAACCTCATAAAATTACTTGGGGCATTTGTCAAGCCAAATGGCATAATAAGCCACTCATAAAACCCTTCATTCATTTTGAAGGTTTTTTTCCACTCATCACCTTCTCTCATCCTTATCTGGTGATATCCACTTTTCAGGTCTATTTTTGAAAAATAATTTGCTCCGCTCAAACAATCCATTAATTCATTCATCTTGGGAAAAGGAAATCCATACCTGGTGGTGAATTTGTTTATGGCTCTTGATTCTGTACACATTCTCCATCCTCCATCCTTTTTCGGACTCAACACAGTTGGTACTGTGCATGGACTCAAGCTTTCTCTAAACCCTTTTCCATCAAATCCTAGACTTGTTTCTTTACCTCCTCATTCTCTTGAGGTGTCAATATGTACATTTCTTTGTTTGGTAAACTATCTCCTGGTATGAGATCAATGTGATGGCTGAATTTTGGTCCTAAAGTTTGCACCTGACTACTAAAAGGGCATATCTAGACCACATCAAGTTTAGAATGGTTGTTTTTTTTTAATTTTGTTGGTCAGTTAGAGGGTTGGTTCTACCAAGACAAGAGCATGGTTGGGTTGGAAAAATGATGGGGATGAGGTTCCTCCTTGGCTGGTGACATACTAAGGACAGACAAGTGAAATAGTAAAGGTAAGAAACAAAGAAAAAAAAAATCGTTAAATAAACAATCTGTTGCTAGAAGTTCAAGTATTAAAATATCATTTCAAGCCTTAAACATGTACTGAAAACACAATTATTCCCACAGGTTGCAATAAAAAAAATCATTCATCAAAATATAGTTGTTATTATAGGTTGCATAATAATAAAGACAAGTTATATAGTAGCTGAAGGAAAAGAAATGTACTTCGTACAAATCAAAATTGTATTCAAGATAAGAAACACATATGAATTTGGACACAAACACACTATCATCAATAATATCTTCACCAGGTAGAGAGATTTAGTCCATGTGTAAAATGGGTCTAAGCATTTGTTGTATTGATCTCCTTCTTCCCAAAAACTCGACCCTTATAACATACATAAGATGGCTATTTATCACAGATGTTGAGGCCCTCGACCAGTGTGGAACTGAGGCTTAGCTCTACACCTCGGATGTAAAAAAGCTTATTTACTTAACTAAAACACACTGATGGAGTATGTTAATGAATAATCCAAACTTGAATTAAAAAAAAAGAGTGGTTCTTATCACACATAGAATACCACTTATTATGCCTTAAACTAAAAGAGTCTTGCAATTGAATAACAAAAAACTTCTACTGGCAATGATATGATATTGATGCATTCGTTGGAGTGAACTGAGATCTGACAGAAATGACCAAGAGTGACAGACTTGAGTTCTGTATCGATCATGGCATGCACATGCACTTTTAGAGGCCACTGGAGACAACTAGAAGTGTGTTCGTGTCTTACCCCACTTATCTTTTTGAGGACAGAAGAAAGTCATGTTGCACTTTTTTGGAGTCTGGATGTGTAGTTTCCTCATTCCTAATTTGGCACCCCTTTTTAAACCTTTCAAATATACAATAAATGTGGGTGATCCACTTCGAAAAATCAACAGTCGGAGGTTTCAGAGTGCAAAGGATGCATATCCTATGGAGGACATAACCCTCAAAGTCGTTAACCAACACTAATCACTTATTAACTTGAGATTACCTTTAACCTTCATCATTACGAGACTTCGGGACTCCGACTCTTCAAGGTTTGGGAGTTTCTGAGTGAAAAGTATGAACATTTCCAAAATGGTTGAACTCCCAAAGTGATGTGGTGACTTGACATCATATCGTTGACGCGTCATGAAAAGAGAGGGAAATGTGTCACCTGGAAATAGCAATGATGACGCAATCAAAGGGCCTGAGATGAGCACCACATGTCATGATTGATGAGTGCCACATGTCTCTGGAAATTCATCACTTCAACACTTCGGGGCTCTGTGCTTTCTCTGGATTGGAATCTCCTAAATAAGGAACTTGCAAAGTGACATGGCGGTGGGGAATCTCTCTGGCACTTCGGAGCTTCGACACTTTGACACTTTGGGGCTTTGTGCTTTCTCTGGATTGTAATTTCCCGAAGAATGAACTTGCAAAGTGACATGGTAGCCTGATGTCATATGATGTCATAGCTACTTATGTGTCACATAAAGTGAGTGACACTTGGCACTAAAACATGAGCGGATGATGGGACCCAAATGACCAAAAATGAGTTCCATGTGTTAGGTCCATATGGATTCCATGTGTCTCCATGGATTAGCTCCACAAGTCCCAAAGGATGAGTGTCACATGCTTCGAAACTTTTGGATTGTGAAGCATGAAAATCTCCTGAGGTGGTACGGTCCCAAAGTGACATGTCTTAGAAGGAGAGTGACACGTGTCAGATGAAATTGAGTAGATGATGTGCCCCAAGGTGCTTGAAAATAATTCCACATGTCACAACATATGAATGCCACATGTCTCCAACTGAACGTTATGTGTCTCAACAGATGAGTGCCACACGTCTTAACAGATGAATGCCACACATCTTTGAAACTTGGGCACTTCAGCGTTTGGGAGTTTTGGACTATGAAGCATGAAAATATCCCAAAGTAGTACAGGCCCGAAGTGATGTGGCATCCTGAAATCACTTCGGGACTTTGGCAGTTCATCACTTTAGCGTTCAGGAGTTTTGGATTGTGAAGCATGAAAATATCCCGAAGTGGTACGGTCTCAAAGTGACGTTTCATGAAAAGAGAGTGAAACATGTCACTCGGAAATGGGCGGATGACATACCCCAAGGTGCCTGACATGAATTCCAGATGTCGATGCTAGATGGATGTTGCATGCCAACCCTAGATGGACGCCACATGTCTTGACGGATGAGCATCGCGTGCTTCCGCACTTTAGGCTTCAGGACTTTTGGATTGTGAAGAATGAAAATCTCCCAAAGTGATGATCCCATGAAATGATTAGCCAATTCTTATCACTAATTAACTCAGGCTTAAGTCATGTTTAACATTAAATACTTTGGGAGTTTGGCACTTCAGCGATTGAAACAATGACTAGTTCAGACACCCAAACGTTGAGGTCAAGGAGTGACTTTCCTAATTCCTTTTTGTTAAACCCCACATGATTTTGGACCCCCGTATGGATGAGATCCATTGACTTGATCATCCCGTTGGATCTTTACTATTGAAAATTACTATGTCCGCTTTTACAATCCAGGCCTGAAAATGACCTCTTTAAATTGTTGCATTTTGTCCACGGGCATTTCCTATGCATACAAAAAGGTTGGGTCGACCTGTTGTGAGCTCAATCAATGGAAAACATGATGATAATAATTATGAACCAAAAACAACATGTAATTATCCTTCAAGAAAAAATAGAAACAAAAATGCACAAAGACTCAATCAAGAAAGAAACGATAAAAAACCAAGTCACTTAGTAATGGGAAACTGACTTAACCAATCAGAAGAGGGAAAATATGATGAAGGCATAGGGAAATGAGAGAGGAGGGGAAGGGGTGTAGACCTAGGTTACAACATTGGCTCCAACCGGGGATAAAAATTCCCTGTGGGGTGCTAAGAATAACAGATTAGGTTCCTTAGTTCTCAAGAAATTTCTCCCACCTTCCTTTTCTTACCTCTGCTTCTATATTCCAGCCATGCATTCTTGGAGTTTAAAATAGTAACTACACCCTAGTGCTTTTGTTGGGATATGGATTCTTTATTAAATATGAAAATTAAAACTACAGCTACACCCCAATGCCTTTGTTGGGCTATGGATTCTTTATTCGCACACAACTGAGTAATCAAATGCAAAAATAAAGGAAACCATCTATGGTACAAGAGGTACCTTCCCTCATCCTTAAACAAAATAGTGTTTCATGAAGCGCCCATTTACTGGGCCTCTAAAGATCTCTGCATCATCTATATTGTGCAAGATAAATGTGTTATTGTCTAGAACCTCAACCACCTTAAAAGGGACAAACCAGAGGTTATCTAACTTATTGTGCTTGGACTTGCCATCCCTTATTGCATCCCACCTCAAGACCAGGTCACCTTCTTGAAATATATCCTTCTTGGTTTTCTTGTCAAAGGATGATTTGATCTTTCTCTGGTATGCTTTGGTCCTCTGATCCAGTGCTTCTCTCTTTTTTTGAACCTCTATAATATGGAATATTCTCCTTTGGATGTCATTTGGCTCCTCAATCTCTTCCTGTAAGAATTTTTGGACTGGTATACCAAGCTAGGTGGGAAAACTAGCATCTACACCATAGACAAGATGAAATGGCGAGGTTCCTAAAGACTTCTTGGTGTTGATTTCGTCGACCCACAACACATACTTGATTTTAGAGTCCCGGGATTTCTTGTTTCGGTCAACAACTTCTTGATAATCCCGATAAGAGTTTTTTTTGATGACTCTGGCAGACCATTCCCCTGAGAGTAATAAGGCATGGACTGTGTCAAGGAAATTTTATGACTTCCATAGAATTCAGTCATGGCTTTGGACTTGAATTCTTTGGAATTTTCTGTTATAATCTTGTTGGGGTAGCCGAATATGGAAAAAATATTGGTTTCCAGGAAATTCATGATCACCTTGTCAGTGGAATTCTTGGTGGGAACAACCTCGATCCACTTGGTAAATTAGTCAGTGGAAGTGAGAATCCACTTGTGTTGCCCACTAGAGGATGGATTTATCTCAACTATGAATTCTAACCCCTAGTGCTGAAATGGACCACTGGAAGTGATAGGTTTTAGGGGTAGTGATAATAACTTATGTTTTCCTACAAATTTATGAAATTCATTGCAGGCCCTAAAAGTAGTAAATATATTACAGAAAAGGGTGGGCTAGCAGTACCCTTCCCTTAGGATCTTGAGAGATGTGGCCTTCCAATGTTGGTTTCCTCCACATACTCCTCTATTCATTTCTATTGTAACTTGTTTGGATTCATTTTCATCAAGTCATTTTAACGGGATGCCAGTAGGATCCCTCTAATACAAGTTCTGGTTTGAAATGAAGAATTTGGTAGCCTTCAATTTGAGAGACCTGGCCTTTGTCTTCTTCACATCTGGTGGAAATTCAAGATGTTGTATAAAACAAATGATGTTTCCATACCAAGGTGAAGAGGAGTAGTTTTCAAATACCTACATGTTGTCTTGTCAAGGTTGTATGATGGGTGCATCTGATTGGGTGAAGATTTGATGTACTTATATCACCTTACAGTTTGATTCTGATAACAACATGGAAAGTCCTTGTCCCTTGATCATGTTGGTGGGTTTTATGTGTAGGTCATACTCCAATAGTTTGACAATCCACTTCCCTCTTTTCCCCTCGATTTCTAGCTAGACCAGACTCTCTTTGACACTACATCTAGGAACAAAGGTTGCTATGCTAGACTGTAACACATATACCCTGAAGGCCTTGAGTGTTTTGACCAGTGCATAATCCTACTTTTATAATATATCATACTTCAGCTCAAAATCTTGGAGGGATTTTCTAAAAAATGTTATGGCATGTTCATGCCCTTCTCTATTTTTTTGCAGTAGTACAACAACAATGGTTTCCTTGGAAGAGAAATAGAAGATGAAGAAATAATTGGCATATTAAGGGATGGATAATACATGGGATTCAACTAAAGCCTGCTTGATCCTTTGGAATGTTGATTTTTCCTCTAGTGACCATTTTATCACAACAACTTTATTCAACATGTTAGTGATAGGCTTCAAGATTTCGATGAAATTTGGCACAAAGTGCCTTAGGAAGTTTATCTTTCCAATGATAGACTAGATAACCTTTTTATTTCTGGGGATTTCGATCTCTTAAATGGAATAAACTCACTTTGGACCAATTTTTATACCTCAGGTTGATATGATGTGGCCCAGGAGCTTTCCTTCTAGCATGGAAAATTGGGACTTCCTACGATTAAAATATATTTTGTATCTCCTGCATTTCCAGAAAACCTGCTCGAGATGATGCAAATAGCCATCATCATACTTCGAGAAAATGGTGATGTCATCCAAATATATAACCATAAATTTGTATTTCCCCCCCACGAAAGTTATGTCCATGGCCCTATGAAAAATGGCCCCTGCGTTGATCATCCCAAAAGGAATCTTGTCATACATGAATTTTCCCCATGGGGTGGTGAATGTTTTTTTTTCTTTGTCCTATTCCCACACCATTATCTAGTTATAACCAGAGTATCCATCTAACATGGAAATATTGTGGGCACCTACTACCCTCAGTAAAATATGATCCATCTTGGGGAGGGTGTAATTTTCCTTTAGAGAACACTTGTTTAGATTTCAGAAATCAACACACAAGCGTATCTCCCCATTTTTCTTTCTCATGGGTATGGAGTTGGCCACATAGTGATACAGGTGGATATTGGTGTCCACCCACCTATTCCAACTGGCTCCTCATGTTATTTTTTTCAGCACGTTCTTCTGTATTGATTTATAATTGTGAGTTCTACACTTATGGGGCTGTCTAAAGCCGCAAACATTCTCCAAGTGGATATAGGTGGCCTCTTGCCTAATCCAATAGGCTTATTTTGTATATTTTTATGTCAGCACATCTTTTTTTACTTCCAGGGTTGTTTTGGGGCCCTAAATGATGCTTTTTTTGTCCCTCCATGGTCAAACTGTAGACAGAGTCAGAGTCTGATGGAAGAATGTGTAGTTCTATGAAATACCTTTCCAACGGGCTATCACGCACCTAAAACATAGGTCGTATGCAAAATTTATGACCCTAGGAAGTTGAAGTACCAAATTACACCAACTTACCCATAGGGCCCACATGAATTTTGGTGTTTCACCTTCTAGGGTTAGGTTTTTGGATGTCTAGGGTTTTGGAATTCATGAGTAATATGAAAAGGGACTCTGGAGCCTCATTGTAATCCATTATGCTAAGACATATTTGTGTAGCATCTAGATCTCTTCTTATAGATAGATACCACCATTCGAGCAAGTTTCAATTCTGTAGTTTTACATTGTCATCCTATTTCATTATTTAGTAGACCATATTGTTCACTGGATAATTGTGTTATTCTTCCTATCTATATGTTTATTGTATTCATTCTATTAATCAGTTCGTTCTTATCCTAAATCCATATCAGTCATATCAGAGTGGTATGCTCTTCATTTATTTTTCTTCGTGCATGTCCCCGACAAGGTCTAGGTTAATGAAGTTGGGACTCAAACCAATCGATCCATTACTAGATCGGTCACGCCGAGGATGATAACAACCCATGGGAGATGAAAAGAAATATGATGGAGTAGGAGATCCTATTAAAAATTTTCTCGAGGAAGCCCTCATGCGAAAAAGCAATGAAATGATGGACAACTTCATGCAGATGCTTCGATGGTTTCCCATGGGAGAAGCATCTTCATCAAGCGGCCATGCAAGCCCCTTCAAGGTACAAGTAAATTTTGATATTTTGTTATTTGATGGAATGATATATGTAGATGCTGTAGGTAAATGGTTGAATCTTCTCAAAGGATATTTTTTCGGTCCACAATTTTTCCGATAGGGAAAATATCACTTTTTCACTCCTCAAGGTCATTCCCTGTGTTAAAAACTGGTGGGATACTTACTCTGAGAAAAGGTCCATGGAGGAATATGGAATTTTTTTTTTGTCCCCTACATGGGATTCCTTCCGGGATGCAATTAAAGAATAATACTACCTTGTTGGAAGCTACGAAGACCAATACACCAGATGGACCACCCTATGTCAAGAAAGGGACCAAACAGTACTAGACTTCACCAATATTTTCCATACCCTATGCACCAAATTGGGTATCAAATATTTTGAGCATCATCTGGTGCTCAAATATTACGTCTATTTGCAAAGATACATTCAAACGGAAATGGAGTTCCTAGACATTGCCTCATTAGGCATGGATTATAGATACGCTACCAAGATCGAGTAGAAATTTAAGAAAAATGGCAAGAGTTTGGATCTGCAAACCCCTCACAGTCGAAGCAGGGAAAAGGAAACCCAAACTGACACAACAAGGGACTAGGTCGATATGGTCTCCCTCATGAAAACCAATCCAAGCCGCAACACAAGAAGGGAAATGAGAAGACAAATAAGGAGACGGGAAAATGGTGTAAGTACCATAAAATTCCTTGGCACAACACCAAAGAATTCTGCTCCAAGCAGTCCCTTGTCGTCGAGCTAAAGACTTTCGAGTCAGAGGTCGATTCTGATTCTGAGTCAAATATCGAAGGAGGGAAGCAGATTATCGATGTTGAACGCAGTGCCACTATCACTACCACCAAATTCTGGCCAAGCGAACCAAAATAACCAGAGGAAGGGGAACACCTCTTTTACTCGCAGATGTGGGTCAAGGGGGCTCTGATTCATTTCATTGTCGACAGAGGTAATCAAAATAACCTGATTTCAGTAGAGGTTGTCAAGTGGCCAGACCTGGAAATCATGTCACACCTAAAGCCCTACACCATCATCTGGCTTCGCCAAGGAATAGATCCTCATGTCAGCCAACAGTTTCATCTTCCATACGACATCAAGCCTTTCAAAGATGAGGTACTGTGTGATATTTCTCCCCTTGAATTTTGTGATGTTCTTTCAGGATAGCCATATTTGTGGAAGTGTCATGTTGTGTATGATTCTATACCCCGCAGTGTTATTATTACTTTAGGTAGACAATTGTACAAGATACCCAAGGTAGTGTTGCCTACTGTTATTTCTTTAATATCTGCTAAGAAATGCAGTAAGGTCATTTCACAAATCGAGAAATCCGTCTTCTTTGTGATCCATGCTCATGGTAAGTAGAAGGTCACCGCCACATCTGTGGCCTCTACACATCACCTCTCTTTGCAGCAATAATAAGTGGAAGGGATCGTGGAATAATGTAGAGACATATTCTCCTCACCTATAGGGGTACCGACACACTACCAATTCAAGCATCCAATTGATTTGACCCCAAAAACACCTCTACCTAATGGACCAGTCTATCGACACTTGCTAATGGAGAATGACAAAATCAGGCGTCAGATATGAGAGCTTCTGAAAAAGGGGTACATCATACCCATCTCCTCCCCTTGCGGAAGCCCAATTATACTAGTGTAGAAGAAGGATGGGACTTGGTGACTCTGCATTGATTACAGAGCCTTAAAAAAAATCATAGTCAGGAACTACTACCCCATTCCCAAGATTGATGACCTTCTTGATCAACTCAAGGGGGCCAAGTTCTTTAACAATATTGACCTAAATTATGGCTATCACTAGGTTCTCATCAAACCAACTGATGTATGGAAGACAACCTTCAAGTTTAAAGAAGGTCTCTACGAATGATTGGTCATTCCCTTTGGCTTAACAAATGCACCAACCACTTTCATGATATTTATGGATGATGTATTGAGACCCTTCACCAGCTCCTTTGTGGTAGTATATTTGGATGACATCCTCATCTTCAACAGAACGTGGGAGGAGCACATGCATCATATTCAACAGGTTTTGAGCACTCTACGACAGCACAAGCTTTATGCCAACTTGGAAAAATCCTCTTTTGGCATGAACAAGGTCCAATGATTGGCCTACATCATTGATGAGAATGGGGTACATGTTGATCCAGCTAAGATCCAGGTCATTCGTGACTGGCCATCCCCAACCACATTGACTGAGCTTCGGAGATTTTTGGGACTAGCTAACTTCTACCGATGGTTCGTGTTGGGATTCTCCTATATTGCATGGGCCCTCAGCTAGGTTACCAAAGGTGGTGGTAGGGCCAATTTCATATGTGGGAAGGAGAAACAATGAGCATTCAATGATTTGAAGCATTGCTTGTGCTTAGCTCCAGTACTCTCCTTGCCCGATTTGCAACACCCATTCGAGATTGAGATTGAAGCATCTGACTATGATGTGGGCACAGTTCTCACTCAACACGGGCATCTGGTGGCATACCATAGTGAGACACTCTCTGATATTGTCCAGAAATACCCCACCTATGACAAGTAAATGTATTCCATTGTAAAATCATGTTGTCAATGGAAACATTACATTATGGGGAAGGAGACGATCATACACACTGATCACAATCCTCTGTAGTTCATACAGACACAAGGGAAATTGCAGAACGACCTCCATCAGAAGTGTTCCACCTACCTGAAGTAGTTCCATCTCAACATAAATTATAAGACTGGTTTCTCCAATTGTGTCATTGACTACCTCAGTCAGCCTCCTGTGGATGCACTCACCACTGTTCTCCATTCCTTTCGACATGAAGCATCTGAGTGGCCCCATATTTATCAGCAAGATCAAGACTTCAACACCACCTATCATCTCTTTGGTACAAGTGCTCCTATCACTGATTTTCACATTCATGACATCATCTTATGCAACCTGGGCCATCTCTTTCTTCCTACAAGCTAGCGTGCAAAGCTGATTTTGGAAGCCCTATACAATTGGGTGGCAGGACATTTTGGCATGGAGAAAACTGTGGCCATTCTTTATAAACATTTTTATTGGCCAAAAATTCGACATGACATCATCAAGTATATCATATATTTCACTACCTGTGTCATTGCCAAGCTAGCCATCAAGAAGCAAGGCTTATACACCCCTCTTCCTATTACCGATAATCCTTGGGAATCCATCTCAATGGATTACATGTCTATCTTTCCATCCACCAACAAAGGAAATGGTTGTGTGTTTTTGGTCGTTGATCAGTTTTTGAAGATGGCCATATGTTGGAATAGGGGCAGACCCAGGTTTCAATGCTTCAACAACACACCAACAAAACCCTAACTACTGGCCCTTTCGACAACACCTGCAAAGTAGATTAAGTCTCACTCGAGGTAGAGACAGGGGTGGTTGCAAGACTCAGGTGTTTGCAACCTTAGTTGGGACATAGATTTGTGATTCTAACACTTAGAAAACACTTTAGCATAGATCATTCATCAACATTTAACCCTCATGGCACTCCGTAGGTGTTGCAGAGCACTGCAACATTCACTTAGATCTAGGTTAAGTTAGCACTTAGCAACAACAAAATAGGTCTAGCACTCAACACTTTCATATATGTTAGATCTACATCCATACATCTAAGAAGCACAAAGCTTAGTAGATCTATCTAATTATATCATAGCAAAGCACATAGCATAATCATGTCAAAGCACAACACATGGAACGAGACAAACACATTAGGTCAAGGCACCGAGCACAAAACACAGGTTTACCATGGTTCACCCCAACCCTGGGGCTACGTCCACAAAGTATTCTTATTCTTTATTAGCTTTGGTCAATCTAATTACAGCACAGAGCTCAAACCTGTACTCCACATAGGACAAGAGATCTGTGGGCACCTCGCCAGATCCTCCTTCCCTGAGTAGATCTAGCACAGAGCCTTCTTACAATCCGTGCACTTAGCACTTACAACACTTTCACTTATCTCTGCAAGTCGGTCACATAGTATACACAAAGCCTTTTCTATCACTTAGCTTATATACATCTCTTACATTGCCTAGCTACTTATTTATACTTTACAAAATAGGCCTAAACATGGGTAAACCCATGGGCCGACATCCGATACCCATTACATTATCCCCCAAAACCCAAAAAGGACCCAAGAAAGGGGTCTATCTTCCATGATCTCTGCTTCACGTTGCGCTCCATCTTTGACAAGCTATCAAAGTTCCAAAAATGGTCAAATATGACCAAGTGTTTCCTCAAACTTGGTCAAGGACCAACAGGCCCCCAACCCTCACCTATGATTCATCCTGAGTCACTTAGATCTTTGTAAATTTGCCTCAAAGGTATCGATCTTGGCTCAAGCTGCTTCAACATGTCTCTGTGCTACTACTTCCTACTCAGCGAACTCCTTAACAACTGCTTCGCTGATAGGCCCTTCCAATTGTTACTCGACTGTAACAACTATTTGTTCCAATAGTGTTCCTTGGCCTTCAATTTCTTCAAATAGTATATAGGCCTCCTCCTGGCTCAGCTGGAGTTTTTGGGTGACTTCCATCACTCTGTTCTGGATGGTAGGAACAAGTTGTTGGGTGGTTCATTGTTTCTTGGATCTCTTCATCCTCTCGAAAGGTGAAAGAATCTTGAGTTGTGCCTGTACTGTATATGCATGATACTTTGCTTCCTGGAGTTGGGACTCCAGTTTCTTCAACTCTGGGTCTTCATATAGTTGCTCATATATCTGTGTGCTTTTGTTACTTATTTGTTTGCATTCTTCAACAAGTGTTTTAATCCTCTCGACTGCACTCTGAGTGTCCAATTCTCATTGGTCGTGCACTTCTTGCGGAGTCTGTGGTATGGTCTGAAGCTCTAGTTCCATGACCCTTTTTTGAAGCTACTAAATAATGTCAACCAACTTCATCACTTGACGTTATATGGGCTCTTCGGCCTTCTACTCTAAGCCGGTCATAGAGAAAAATTCTCTGTTGATGGCTTCTTCAATTCCAATCTTCTTCGCGAGAAATTTCTCTTTCTCTTTTTGGACCTTCACTCGGTCTTCTTCAAATTTTTATTGGAGAGCATTCTTCTCTTGTTGCACTTATTGATGTTGCTCAATAATTTATTCTCGTGCCTTCTTGAGGGCCTAGGTGTCCTGCGCTTTTTCTTCCTGAGCACGTCGAAGGCGTACTTTGACTATATCATCAATCTTGCGGATCTGGACTAATTCATATCCTTCTTCTGTTATTCCTTCTGGCAAAGGCGTATTAGGGACTACTCGGCTAGACTGGAGTGCCTACTGTACTCCTTGGAGCACGATCTCAATCTGGCTATACATTTGTTCCTGCTTCGCTTCCTTCTTCTTTATTATTTCCTTTGAAGCATCATTGACTACGACAACAATGAAATCAAAGTCATCCAATGTGAGGGAAGTTCACATATTAGTTATAGGGGTTCCTGGTTTCTTTCTGGAGGAGGACTTGAGAGGTGAAACCTTCCTTTTCTTAGATGAGTCTGCTTTGTCCCTGGCTGGTGATACTTTGACTTGCTTTTGTTCAGATTCTGCATCTTCTTCGTCTGGCGTAATGGAAGTCGTCCTTACAAATCTGCTATCTATATCCTGAACCTCTTTGGGCTTCTTTGTCTCCTTTGTCTTCTTTGTTCTACTGGGCCCAGGTGTATCTTGCACATCTTTTGGGCTGTCGATGTCTGAAATTTCAGCGGGGTCTGCTGAAACAAGGAGGTTCATCAACCACTCCTTGGTGATCTCTTCCAGGTCTTCCTCTGTCAGCTTATAGTAGGACTAGAGTTGTTCTTGGTGCTCATGAGTGCATGGGGTTAGGTATATAAAATGGCGGTCAGCACTGAACTTTATCAGAGGTCGGAACCTCTGTAAAGTGTTTTGGGTTATGTGAGGTTCACTCCTTATGGATGCTTTCAGTTGATTATAATATACGTGGAAAACAACATTTGATTTCCATTGCTTTCTCATGTCATTCGAGTACCGCAAGGTACTGAACTATACAGCTAGTGGCTCAAAAGGATCAAGGTCTAGGAAAGTTGTGCCTTCTGGTAGCTCCCATGCAACAAAGGTGATCAGTATCAGGAGCCAGCTAAAATGAAATTCATGCCCCTGAGCTTGAGCTTCTCTGCAGTCAATCTCTAGTTGATTCACCAGGTACTTCGCCCAGTTCATCTGTAGTCCCTGTGCACACTTTCCTATGAGGTAAACTAGGAAGTATGATACTTGTGTTGGTCGATTCTTACGTACTAGCTTCCCTAAAATTAGTTGGCATGCAAGGCACACTATGCCACTTTCAATAGAATCTACCTTGTATCCTCTTGCGCCTTTCTCAACATCGCCATAGGCCTCTTTTATCTTCTGCGCAAGAGCGCGGTCTAAGATATTTCCAGGATAGTACTTGTGGGGATCAGGGCCCTACATGCTAAGACTGGTGATCCTATTGATCAGTGCCAGATCAATAGTTATACAACATTCTAACCACAAGTATCCTCCGTGGTAACTTTCTAGTAATAACTTTACACAAGCATTCACCTCCTGGTGTCTGCCGAAGTGCAGTATTTTCATAACGTTTAGCAGAGTAGAATGCACAAGGTTCATCGTCCATTACTGTGGGACAAACTTCAAGGTCTTGCCCTTAGTTCACGTCAAGTACTTATATGGGGAAAGCATGCTATAAACTTTATGGTCCCCCAGGTTGAAGTTGCAAAACTTCAACGATGTAACCTTGTCTTGATCTGTGCGGTAGATGTGTACTCCCTTCTGTAAATATGTAGCTACTAGGGTATATTCAGAATCTCTAGAGACACTGTCCCTGTTAATATCACCACTTAGAGGGGGTATGTAAGCTGGTAGAATGGATGTCACTAACTTTGTGTTGGCTATGTCGTCCTTATGATTAGTTCTCCTCTCTACATCGGCTCGAGATGTTCCAGCTCAAGCAGTCGACGGGGAGGCTTGTACTCCTCTCGTTGATGAGGCTTGGACTCCTGTGGACATTCTTCTTTCCAATACGACTCTCTCAGTCATTAAATCGAGAAGGAATTCTGTGATGGATTCCTCAAGTGCAGTGAGCTTGTCATACATGCGCACTTGAGAAAGATAAGCGGGGTCATGATGATCTCAAAACACTACACTAGGGTGAATGATCTACTTGCAATGATCATTGTATACAATTACGAGTTCTGCAGGCTTCAAGTTTTCAGTTGGAAAAAGTGTTCTTCGTGTGCGGTGCGACGAGCTAAATAGGAAATTCATCAATGGTCTGGTTGCAATGGGTATGAAGATTTTGTGAACGTTGATCCATCTATTATGGCATGGTCCAACGGTCTGGTGGTGATCCTTTAATTCTTTTCTGTCCGTTTAGGGAGGAATTTGAATGGGTATATCGGTCCAACTGCTATATTGTTGTGCCATGGAGAAGTGCCAGATGGCATTGTTATGATATCTCAGCGAAGCTCAATTCTTATGATTTTTCCTTTTGCAAAGTTTCCTCCAGACCCTTCTGTAACTTTACGATATTGGCTCTCTTCTTACTTAGCTTCCTAACCTTCTTCCCAGTGAGCTTTGTCTCGGTCATTCTTTTTCCATTATGAGTCTTATCTTCTCTCGACATAGTTACTTTGCGCTACTGAGGTTCTTTCTTCATATCCAAGGGTAATACTCCTTCATCATATGGATTAGGTATTTCGTTCTTTTGTGGTTCCTCTAACACACTTATAGCTTTGACATCTAGGTCCCTAGTGTTCAACAACTGAGATCTATTTTGTTTTTCTTCCATCAAGTAGGTGATCCTTCTATCATAAATTCCATGAATTCTTGCTTCTTCTGTTCTAGGGCTTCCTTTTCTTCTCTTCTCCAGATCTGGTCTTTTTAAATCCATATATTTCCTAACAAAGTTGGAAATGGGGCACGTTCCTCAATAAATATAGTGACTTTGAATTCTTCCTCTGTCGAAGCTCCATGGGTACTCATAGCTATCTGGGTAATTCTGCCACATAGGGTTACCATTTTTCCTTAAACAACCCTATTCTTCCTAGTAAGGGAACCATAGCAGGCCTTCCTAGGGTTCCCAAGTACTTTCTTTCATAATGTTCATATGGGTTCCCTCATCTAGAGCATAGTCGATGTTGAAGTCTCCTATTCTTACTTTGATTTTCTCCTTTTCTTTGAAGATCTCTGACAAACTGTCATCTTTATGTTCATCCAGGGTTTCTTTCATTTTCAGTAACATAATCTCTGATTCTTTCTGGGGTTCTTCTATAATCTTAGTCTCTTGACCTTGCTCCATATTCATCTTTTCAAGTCTAGTAATCATTCTAGGGCAATCCAGTATTTCATGTTCCATAGCCTTATAACAAAGGCAACTAGGGTTTCTCCTAGGGAATTCCTTAGCAAGATGTCCTGGTCTTATGCAACTGTAACAAAGATTTAATCCTCTCTTTCTCTTCCATGATCCCCAACTTTTATTGTACTGCACGCTAGGATCATGATGGCTAGCCTGCAAAAATTTCTTTCTAGGATCCTTCATCCATTGGTTAGTCCAAAAATTCTTTCTATGCATAGGTATAACATATCTTTCATTATTCTTATCAGATCTATTCATATAAAACTTTCTTTCATCTAATAATTCCCTAATTTTCAAGCTAGGAAAAAATCTATCAAGCATACCTAAATCCATACTTTAGAAACAAATTTTTTCACTTCTTTTACTTCTATAGATTACAAAGCTTCCAAATCTAAGAACTGTTAACTATTCTTACCTTTATCAGAGCACAAATCTTACAAATCTTACCTCTTTCTGTAGATCTGACTAAGAAACTTCCACTTTAACCTTTCTTAGAGAAAAAAGCATTCATATCTAACTTATTTTCTTCAGATAATTCCTTCCTTCTTTAGCACAGAGCTTTTTAGATCAAGTGGATCACTGCGCACTAGGGCACAGGTCCATGCACGAAGATTTTACAATTTCAGGACGGACTTTCTGCACAAAGCTTCTTCTTCCTCAGTTCCCAACAATCACAGTTTCAGGTCCCGACAATGGAACCATTTGTTGGCACAGGGGCAGACCCAGGGTTCAACGCTTCAATAGTGCACCAACAAAACCCTAACTACTGACCCTTTCGGCAACACTTGCAAAGCAGATGAAGACTCACCTGAGGTAGAGGTAGGGGTGGTTGCAAGACTTAGGTGTATGCAACCTTAGCTGGGACACAGATCTGTGATTCTAACACTTATCAAACACTTTAGCATAGATCATTCATCAACATTTAACCCTCATGGCACTCCGTAGATGGCGTAGAGAACCGCAACATTCACTTAGATCTAGGTTAAGTTATCACTTAGCAACAACAAAATAGGTCTAGCACTCAACACTTTCATATATGTCAGATATACATCCATACATCTAAGAATCACAAAGCTTAGTAGATCTATCTAAGTATATCATAGCAAAGCACATAGCATAATCATGTCAAATCACAACACATGGAAAGAGACAAACACATTAGGTCGAGGCACTGAGCACAACACACAGGTTTACCGTGGTTCACCCCCACCCTGGGGCTACGTCCACAAAGTCTTCTTCTTGTTTATTAGCTTTGGTCAATCTGATTATAGCATAGAGCTGAAACTTGTACTATGCATAGGACAGGATATTTGCATGCACCTCACCATACTGTCCTTCCCCGAGTAGATCTAGCACAGAGCCTTCTTACAATTCATGCACTCAGCACTTACAAAACTTGCACTCAGCTCTGCAATTCAGTCACACAGTATACACAAATCCTTTTCTACCACTTAGCTTATCTGCCTCTCTTACATTGCCTAGCTACTTATTTATACTTTACAAAATAGGCCAAAACATGGATAAACCCATGGGATGACATCCTTTACCCATTGCATTATCCCCAAAACCCTAAAAAGGACCCAAGAAAGGGGTCTATATTCTACGATATCCGCTTCGTGTTGCACTCCATCTTTGACAAGTTGTCAAAGTTCCAAAAATGGTCAAATATGACCAAGTAATTCCTCAAACTTGGTCAAGGGACAACACCATCCTCACCGCCTATAAGAAGAATTTCATAGCAGAAGATACTGCTAATAGCTTCTTCGAACAAGTGAGGATCCACTTTGCGATACCACATACCATCATCTTTGACTGAGACATGAGGTTCCTCAGCACCTTTTGGTTGAGTCTCTGGTCTCTGTTGGACAACAAGCTCACAAAATCCATTGCTTTCCACCCCCAAACCGATGGCCAAACATAGGTAGTCAATCGGATAATTGTGCACATCATGCGCATGTACAATTCTAAGCATCCACGTACATAGGACGAGAGTCTCCGATATGTTCAACAAAGTTACAACAGGGCTCTCCATAGTTCCATCGGCCATAGCCCATTTCAAGTGGGTCTGGAAACCATTGATGTTGTACTTCCTCTTGCCACCACATAGACATAATCTTCCCCTGATCAGTCTATGATCCACATAGCCACTAGATTTATTGAGCAAATTCAACACATCTACCAACAGGTCCAGGATAGTTTACATAAATCTAATGCTAAGTACAAGTAGTGCCATGATCAACACAGGGTACCACACTATTTTCAAGTTGGTGACAAAGTTTGGTTACATATGCAGAAGGAGCATCTCATCGGGCCCCATCGGAAGCTTCGCCCACTTCATTATGGGCCTTACACTATTTCCAAGGTTTTGGGTAGCAATGTTTTTGAGCTCAAAAATCCACCCTTCCTTGGTCTGCATCTAGTCTTCAATGTGCACCTACTTAGACCATATTTTCCACCATTATTGGACACCTCTAATATCAAAAAACAACTGACACCAACATATCTCAACCCTGAATGCATGGAACAAGCATCCATTGATCAGATAGTGGAAACACAGGTCAAGGGCACTCGCTAGCACCAGATCTAGCTTTATCGGGTTGTCAAGGCAGGGAAACTCCTACACCAAGGCAAGTGTCTCACCTAGGGCCAAATCCAGTAGAAGTTTCCTCACCTGATGGGGGAATTCAATGTAATGGAGACCATTGCTTCATAAGGGGGGAGGATTGAACAAGGTGGATATTGGTGGCCACCCACCTATTCCAACTGGTTCCTCGTGTCTATATTTTTTCAACATGTTTTTCTGTACTGCTTTATAATTGTGAGTTCTACACTTCAAGGGTTGTCTGAAGCCCCACACATTTTCTAGGTGGATACGGGTGGCCTCTTTCCTAATCCAACTGGATTATTTTGTATGTTTTTATGTCAACACATCTTGATGTACTTCCAGGGCTATTTTGGGGCCCTAAACATTGCTTTTTTGGATCGCCACATATAAATTGTAGACGAAGTCAGATTCTTATGACAAAATGTGTATTTCTCTTAAATATATTTTCAACAGGCTATCACGTGCCTAAAATGGAGGTCGTTTGCAAGTGTTATGACCCTAGGAAGTTGAGGTACCAAATTACACCAACTTACCCATAGGGCCCACATGACTTTTGGCATTTCACCTTCTAGGGTTAAGTTTTTGGATGTCTAGGGTTTTGGCATTCATGAGTAATATAAAAAGGGCCTTTGGAACCTCATTTTAATACATTATGCTCAGACGGATGTGCGTAATAGCCACATCTCTTCTCAGAGATAGCTACCATCATTCGAGCAAGTTTCATTTCTACAGTTTTATAATTTCAGACTATTTAATTATTTAATAGAAGATATTGTTCATTGGATAATTGTTTTATTCTTCCTATCTCTGTGTTTATTGTATTCAGTCTGTTAATCAATTCGTTCCACTCCTCAATCCAGAACACCTAGTTTGAGTACCTCAATGGTACAATAATCCTTGCAGCCAACATCTGTTTCAATTCTTTCTCAATTATGGACATCAGCATGTGATTAAATTTCTGAATCTTCTGTTTGAATGACTTGAATCCAACCTTCAGAGGTATCTTGTTATAGATGATGTCAGTTTCAAATGTCTTTAAATCCTCATACGACCATGAAAAAGTATCAGCAAAGATGCTTATGAGACTGACATACATGTCCCTTTGTTCCATAGCTAAGGCTTTGGACAACTTGATGATCTTGGGATTCTCAGTGGTCCCAATATTTCAATATGTTATCTCTTCTTATTGATTCTTCATGGAAACTCCTCTGGAAACATCATTACTGTCAAACAACCTTTCCAAGGGCACTAGTCCTCCTGGAATGTGATTATTTTTTAGCTCCACAATTTCGTGGCCAGCTACTGCCTTTAGCAGATGACGTGTTTGTTGATTTTCTAATTCATTATTTTCACCTTCTTGGATTTATTGGTCGATTTAGATATTGGAGAACTCATCAATTGTGCGTAGAAATCACTGCATCTCCAGATCATTACTAAATACTTTCCAGTGCTTTATGTTGTCTAGTATGGTTGTTCTATGTCTGATTTCCACCTGATATGTAATATTTGAATGAATGGGAGGTAAAAAAGTGTTGACAGCTAAGGCTAGAGAATCTACCTTTTGATTCTCCTCTCTGGCGATGAAGGATATCTTAAATGATAGAAATAAATTTTCGATCAGGTCCCATACCTCATTTATGTATTGCTTGAGCCTCTTTTGTTTATCCTGATATATGTTCTTAACTTGATTGATGTTTAAATCAGAATCACCAAAAACTGCTAAATAGTCAATGGCCATGTCTTTGGCAACCCTCAATCCCAACACCAGAGCTTCATATTTAGCTATATTATTAGTATTTTTAAACTCCAACTTATAAGAGAGTGTTATTACCTCTTGTGAAGGGGAAATTAGGAGTATACCTGCCCCATATTCTTCCTTTGATGAAGAGACATCGAAATACATCTTCCATACTTTGTTTTGTTAATCTTTCAGTGGTTGATCTTTGCATTGGATAACTAATATTTCGGGTTCATCTTCATTTAAATGAAAAATAGATGAGCCGATCTCACCCTCAAAAACATAAGTTGGGTGATTTCTTTGGTTCTGATGGTCATTGACGATATAGGCTAATATTACATCTCTTTGCAACCTCCTATGTTCCCCTACGAACACATGGATGGTGGCATAAGTGAGGCCCATTTGTGATGATCCTCCAACCTTCTTAGCCCAAGTTATGGATAAGAGCATACCAAAAATTGGGGGAATTTCAGCCACAACAATGTCCATCACTACACTCTTCATTGGTAATTGTGCCAAAGAAATCACCATATCCTTTATCAGTCCTAGACATTTTACTTTCTTAGAATCAAAGGAGTATAGGTCTTGGTAGCGTTTGGTGATCTTCAGACCTAGTTCTTCCATAAAAAATTTGGGCATAACATTGGGCAAGGCTCCAGAGTCCATAATACAGTTATGCAGGATCTTATCATGGACATTTAAATATATATAGAATGGTGGATAAGCATCAAAGTCATCCTCAATGTGTGGACCCACAATAATGGTTGGGTTCTCATCCTGCAGAGTAATTACATCAAAAGATACAATAGAAGTAGCTGTCTAAAGAACTTTCATGATGGATTTTTTGAAAGGTGAATTCTTCATCCATTCTGTCAAAGGCACATGGATCTTGATTTTTCTCAACTCATGCTCTAGGCTGGAAGAGGCTGGTGTCCTATCAACTTCCTTTATTTCAGGACTACAGGTTTAGATGGGGGAAGTTGTTGAGATTTAGATGACATAACTTTACTTGGATTTGTCTTGGGAGGAACTTCAACATGTTTGTTTTGATCAGAGGTGGTGGATTTGGGAGTCCTCGTTCTAGGCCTCAAATCATATTTTTTCTAGGATTGGCCTTGAATAACTCCCTCTTCCCCAATCTAGTTATCAAACTGATTTGACAGTTGCACTACCTCATATTCTTGTTGCGTTAAGTGGTGGTATAAAAATATGTTTCATTGAAAAGTACAACAACATTATCATCTACAACATCGTTGTCTACATCTATCTCCTCAATCTAATTGTCTTGGAAATGAGGCACTACCCTTTGATCATCAACATTCCTCCTTTCTTTTTGCATCATCTAAGGGGCATCATTAGGCCTTCTAAACGGATTTGGATTTCTATTTCCAGCCCCTTGAAAAGCTTGGTTTGGTTGTTTAGGTTCCCATTTTAGCTTAGCTATTTCATATGTCAGATCCTTCAACATTTTGGTCATTTCATCAAGTTTGGGATCATACATGGCTAGGTTAGAGGAGGCAGGGGAATATTCTCTCTACTTCTTCTTATCTTTATCATATCTAGTATTTAACCTATATGATTCCAAGATATTAAATTCAACCTCAATGGTTGCTTCCCGCATCGACAACAAGGTTGTGGATCTTCTCTCCCTCGGCAGAAGGGAGAAATATTCATCAAATGCATTGGCATAAGTGATCTTGGCAGAGGATTCAATTGGTTTGATCTCATATGGGATTCTACCATACATCTTATTCATTCTCTTGGCGAAGTCTGAAGTAGATTCACCATTCTTTCTTTTTAGAGCCCCAAACTCAGTGATGTAGTAGAGATCATGTCACCTATCTTCCCATTGCTTTATGAAATCTTCATCTAATGCCTCACTATATACGATGGAGGATGGAGGAAGACATAAGAACAATTTCCTTACTTCCCCATCCCAACTCTGCACAAACAACCACATCCGCACGTCTGCATAGTCAATGTTAAAGTTATTTGCAAAGTTGTAGAAGGATACCATGTGTTCCTCAACAGTGACATCACCTTACCCATTATATATTGATAAATATTTCATGTAATTTGTGGTTGGAAGTGCATGTAATCCTACAAAAAGAACTAGGGGTGCATATCCGGTAGAAATTATGACATTCATCCTGTTAGCAGCCATTGCTTGGGCAATAGGAATATGGATATTTACGGGATCTATAGGGTTAATGTTGGACTGGATGATGAAGTAGAGTCAAGAGTTGAATATGTCTGAGATTCCTTGGATTTGTGATTCTCAGGGCTAGAAAATTCAAGTTGATTGTGATTATGAAGAGAATTAGACTCTTCGGGCACAGATTTACCCTTGAGGGGGGAGGTATATCTCTGAGCTATGGTGGATTTTATTAGTTTCCTTTCTGGCTCAAAGACTATTGTGTCCTTATCAGGGTTAGGATGAGCCTTGGTGGGTTTTATGTGTTCAGATTTGGATCTGTTGAGTCCTTTTCTGGGCGCCAATATTTCTTTCATAAATTCTACTCAGTGGAGTCGCCAGTATTTCTTTCACAAATTCTACTCAGCGGAGTTGCGAGGTGAAATATGGAAGTACGTCTATGTGTGATCTTTGTTCACCATCAAAGGTCAAAGTTATTCAATTTCGTTCTTCTAGGGAAATATATTTTGTTACTCCGTTCCCCGACAACGACGCTAGAAGATGTTGGTCCTAAAGTCTGCACCTGACTGTTAAGGGCAGAGCAAGGCCACCTCAAGTTTAGAATGGTTGTCTTTTTTTAATTTTGTTGGTCAGTTAGAGGTTTGGTTATACCAATACAAGGGCATGGTTGGGTTGGAAAAATTATGGGGATGAGGGTCCTCCTTGGCTGGTGGCATACTAAGGATAGACAAGTGAGACAGTAAAGGTAAGAACCAAAGAAAAAAAACAAACCATTAAATAAACAATCTGTTGCTAGAAGTTCAAGTCTTAAAATATCATTCCAAGCCTTAAACATGTACCGAAAACACAGTTATTCCCATAGGTTGCAATAAAAAAAAATCTTCACCAAATCATAGTTGTTATCACAGGTTTCATAACAATAAAGATAAGTTATACAATAGTTGAAGGAAAATAAATGTACTTCGCACAAATAAAAACTATATTCAAGATAAGAAACACATACGAATTTGGATACAAACACACTATCATCAATAGTATATTCACCAAGTAGAGAGCTTTAGTCCATGTGAAAAATGGGTCCAACTAGTTGTCGTATTGATCTCTTTCTTCCCAAAAAATCGACCCTTCTAACATACAAAATATGCCTATTCGTCACAGATGTGGAGGCCCTCGACCAGTGTGGAACTGAGGCTTAGCTCTACACCTTGTCTATAAAAAAACTTATTTACTTAACTAAAACACATTGTTGGAGTATGTTAATGAATACTCCAAACTTGACTTAACAAAAAAGAGTGGTTATTATCACAAATAGAAGACCACTTATTATGCCTTAAACTAAAAGAGTCTTGCAATTAAATAATTGAAAACTACTATTGGCAATGATATGATATTAATGCATGCATTGGAATGAACTGATATCTGAAAAAAATGACCACGAGTGATAGAAATGAGTTATGTATCGATCATGGCATGCACGCATGCTTTTGGAGGCCACTGGAGAAAACTGGAAGTGTGGTCGTATATTTCCTCCCCTACTTATATTTTTGAGGACATAAGCAAGTCGTGTTGCACTTTTATGGAGTCTGGGTGTGTATTTTCCCCATTCCTGGTTTGGCGCCCCTTTTTAAACCTTTCAAATATGTAATAAATTTGGGTGATCCACTTCGGAAATTCGACAGTTGGAGGTTTCAGAGTGCAGAGGATGCATATACTCTGGAGGAAAGAAACCTCGAAGTGGTTAACCAACACTAATCACTTATTAACCTGAGATTACCTTTAGCCTTCATCATTACGAGACTTCAGGACTCCATCGCTTTGGGGTTCAGGAGTTTTTGAGTGCAAAGTATGAACATTTCTTGAATGGCTGAACTCCCAAAGTGACGTGGTGACCTAACATCATATTTTCATATGTGTCACCTGTAAATAGCATGGATGAAGCAATCAAAGGGCCTGAGATGAACGCCATGTGTCATGATTGATGAGTGACACATGTCTCTGAAACTTCGACAGTTCGACACTTAAGGGCTCTGTGCTTGCTCTGGATTGGAATATCCTTAAGAATGAACTTGCGAAGTGACATGGTGGTGGGGGCCCACTTCGACAGTTTGGATCTTTGGAACTTTGGCACTTCAGAGCTCTGTGCTTTCTTTGTATTGAAATCTCTCGAAGAACAAACTTGCGAAGTGACATGGTGGCGTGATGTCATATGATGTCATAGTTTTTGATGTGTCACATCAGGTGAGTGACACGTGTCACTAATAAATGAGTGGATGATGGGACCCAAATGACCATAAATGATTTCCCTGTGTGAGGGATAGATGGAAGCCATGTGTCTCCACGGATGAACACCACAAGTCCTAAAGGATGAGTGTCGCATGCTTCAACACTTCGGCATTCGAGAGTTTGGATTTTGAAGCATGAAAATCTCCCGAACTGGTATGGTCCAGAAGTGATGTGTCTCCGAAGGAGAGTGACACGTATCATATGGCATGCCCCAAGGTGGTTGAAAATAATTCCACGTGTCACAACATATGAATGTCGTGTGTCTTCGATTGAATGCTACGTGTCTCAATAGATGAGTGTCATGTGTCTTAACATATGAATGTCACACATATTCAGAACTTGGACACTTCGACATTCAAGAGTTTTGGACTGTGAAGAATGAAAATATCCCGAAGCAGTATGGGCATGAAGTGACGTGGAAACCTGGTGTCACTTCGGGACTTCGACGGTTCATCACTTCAACATTCGATATTTTTGGATTGTGAAGCATGAAAATCTCTTGAAGTTGTACGTCCCCGAAGTGATGTGTCATGAAAAGAGAGTGACATGTGTCACTCAGAAATGGGTGGATGACATGCCCCAAGGTGGTTGAAATGAATTCCATATGTCAACACCAGATGGATTCCAAGTGTCAGCACTAGATGGATGCCCCATGTCTTGATAGATGAGCATCACGTGCTTCGACACTTCGGGCTTTGAAAGTTTTGTATTGTGAATCATGAAAATCTCCCGAAGTGATGATCTCATGAATTGATTAGCCAGTTATTATCACTAATTAACTTGGGATTAAGACGTGTTTAACATTAAATACTTCGGGAGTTTGACACTTCGGCGATCGAAACAATGACTAGTTCAGATGCGTGAATGCTGAAGTCGTGGGGTCACTTTCCTAATTCCTTTCTATTAAACCCCGCACAATTCTGGACCCTAGAATGGATGAGAGTCATTGATATGATTGGCTTGTTGGATC
Source organism: Picea engelmannii (assembly GCA_009831015.1). Classification (NCBI taxonomy): domain Eukaryota; kingdom Viridiplantae; phylum Streptophyta; class Pinopsida; order Pinales; family Pinaceae; genus Picea; species Picea engelmannii. Next base: position 380,579 of record ML792298.1, on the reverse strand, counting down.
TTTACCATTGAAAATTACCATGTCCGTTTTTAGAATCCATGCCCGAAAATGACCGCTCTTAATTGTTGTGTTTTCTCCACGGGCATTTCCCATGCATACAAAAAGTCTCGGTTGACTTGTTGTGAGCTCAATCAATAGAAAACATGATGACAAGCATTATGAACCAAATATGACATGTAATTATCCTTCAAGAAACAACAGAAACAAAGATGTGTGAAGACTCACTCAATAAAGAAACGATAAAAAACCAGCTCACTTACTAATGGGAAAACAACTTAACCAACCAAAAGAGTAAAAATATGATGAAGGGATAGGGTAATGAGAGAGAATGGGTAGGGGTGCATACCTAGGTTACAACACTCCTGATGGGTGGAAATGAGTGAGGTAACTCATCCACTAATATGTCAGTAAAATTGTCTAACAACTCCTGAATTTCTTTAGGAAGATCATCCATAGAAGTACTTGTAAGGATGACTTTGGGCTTCCTCACCACATCAAATTGAATCTCATGTTCCTTATTGACTTCACTTAGGACTTCCATCCCACTCATGATAAGTATACTTTTTCTAGCATCTTCCTTCACTTTCTTATCCTCTATTGGTAGTAGCTCGTGTGTTCTACCATTTTTCTCTACGGTATAAGTATTGTTTATCCCATCATGAATGACATTTTTGTCAAACTGCCACGGTATCTCCAACAAGAAATGACATACATTCGTGGGAATCACATCACACAAAATCTCATCTCTATATCCTCCTATATTAATTTCAACTTGGCATTGTTTAGTTACCATTACCTGGTGTCCTTTCTGCATCCATGAGACTCTGTATGGACTCAGATGTGCAATTGTCTCCAGCTCCAATTTCTCCACCATTTCTGTGGATACCAAGTTATCAGTTCTCCCACTATCAATTATCACCTTGCATACCCTGTCTTTTCTTTTGTAAGCAGTTATGAACAAATTGTTCCTTTGCACTGGTTTTTCCACCTCTTGCTCAGGCTTCAAGAGAACCTTCCTCATGATCCGGGGTTTCTTTCATTTTCAGTAACATAACCTCTGATTCTTTCTGGGGTTCTTCTATAATCTTAGTCTCTTGACCTTGCTCCATATTCATCTTTTCAAGTCTAGTAATCATTCTAGGGAAATCTAGTACTTCATGGTCCATAGCCTTACAACAAAGGCAACTAGGGTTTCTCCTAGGGAATTCCTTAGCAAGATGTCCTGGTCTTCTGCAACTGTAACAAAGATTTAATCCTCTCTTTCTCTTCCATGATCCCCAACTTTTCTTGTACTGCACGCTAGGATCATGATGGCTAGCCTGCAAAAATTTCTTTCTAGGATCCTGCATCCATTGGTTAGTCCAAAAATTCTTTCTATGCATAGGTATAACATATCTTTCATTATTCTTATCAGATCTATTCATATCAAACTTTCTTTCCTCTAATAATGCCCTAATGTTCAAGCTAGGACAAAATCTATCAAGCATACCTAAATCCATACTTTAGAAAAAAAAAAAATTCACTTCTTTTACTTATATAGATTACAAAGCTTCCAAATCTAAGAACTTTTAACTATTCTTACCTTTATCAGAGAACAGAGCTTACAGATCTTACCTCTTTCTGTAGATATGACCTAGAAACTTCCACATTAACCTTTCTTAGAGAACAAAGCATTCAGATCTAACTTATTTTCTTTAGATATTTCCTTCTTTCTTTAGCACAGAGCTTTTCAGATCAAGTGGATCACTGCGCACTAGGGCACAGGTCCATGCACAAAGATTTTACAATTTCAGGATGGACTTTCTGCACAAAGCTTCTTCTTCCTCAGTTCCTAGCAATCACAGTTTCAAGTCCCGACAACAGAACCATTTGTTGGCACAGGGGTAGACCCAAGGTTCAATGATTCAATAGTGCACCAACAAAAACCTAAGTACTGGCCCTTTCGGCAACACTTGCGAAGCAGATGAAGACTCACCCAAGGTAGAGGCAGGGGTGGTTGCAAGACTTAGGTGTCTGCAACCTTAGCTAGGACACAGATATGTGATTCTAACACTTATCAAACACTTTAGCATAGATCATTCATCAACATTTAACCCTCATGGCACTCCGTATATGGTGCAAAGAACCGAAACATTCACTTAGATATAGGTTAAGTTAGCACTTAGCAACAACAAAATAGGTCTAGCACTCAACACTTTCATATATGTCAGATATACATCCATACATCTAACAAGCACAAATCTTAGTATATCTATCTAAGTATATCATAGCAAAGCCCATAGCATAATCATGTCAAATCACAACACATGGAAATAGACAAACACATTAGGTCGAGGCACCGAGCACAACACACAGGTTTACCATGGTTCACCCCCACCCTGGGGCTACGTCCACAAAGTCTTCTTCTTCTTTATTAGCTTTGGTCAATCTGATTACAACACAGATCTCAAACCTATACTATGCATAGGACAGGATATTTGCGTGCACCTCACCAGACCGTCCTTCTTGGAGTAGATCTAGCACAGAGCCTTCTTACAATCCGTGCACTCAGCACTTACAAAACTTGCACTCAGCTCTGCAATTCAGTCACACAGTATACACAAATCCTTTTCTAGCACTTAGCTTATCTGTCTCTCTTAAATTGCCTAGCTACTTATTTATACTTTACAAAATAGGCCAAAACATGGGTAAACCCATGGGCTGACATCCCATACCCATTACATTATCCCCCAAAACCCAAAAAGGACCCAAGAAATGGGTCTATATTCCACGATCTCCGCTTCGTGTTGCACTCCATCTTTGACAAGTTGTCAAATTTCAAAAAATGGTCAAATATGACCAAGTGTTTCCTCAAACTTAGTCAAGGGCCAACACCATCCTCATCGCCTGTAAGAAGAATTTCATAGCAGAAGATACTACTAATATCTTCTTCGAACAAGTGAGGATCCACTTTGTGATACCACAGACCATCATCTTTGACTGAGACACCAGGTTCCTCAGCACCTTTTGGTTGAGTCTCTGGTCTCTGTTGGACACCAAGCTCACAAAATCCATTGCTTTCCACCCCCAAACTGATGGCCAAATAGAGGTAGTCAATCGGATGATTGTGCACATCATGCGCATGTACAATTCTGCAGCTTTATAGTTTTAGACTATTTAATTATTTAATAGAAGATATTGTTCACTGGATAATTGTTTTATTCTTCCTATCTCTGTGTTTATTGTATTCAGTTTGTTAATCAGTTCGTTCAACTCCTAAATCCAGAACACCCAGTTTGAGTACCTCAATGGTACAATAATCCTTGCAGCCAACATCCATTTCAATTCTTTCTCAATTATGGACATCAACATGGGATTAAATTTCTGAATCTTCTGTTTGAATGACTCGAATCCAACCTTCATAGGTATCTTGTGCTAGATGATGCCAGTTTCAAATGTCTTTAAATCCTCATACGACCATGAAAAAGTATCATCAAAGTTGCTTATGAGACTGACATACATGTCCCTTTGTTCCGTAGCTAAGGCTTTGGACAACTTGATGATCTTGGGATTCTCAGTGGTCCCAATATTTCAATATGTTATCTCTTCTTATTGATTCTTCATGGAAGCTCCTCTGGAAACATCATTACTATCAAACAACCTTTCCAAGGGCACTAGTCCTCCTGGAATGTGATTATTTTTTAGCTCCACAATTTCGTGGCGAGCTACTGCCTTTAGTAGATGAGGTGTTTGTTGATTTTCTAATTCATTATTTTCACCTTCTTGGATTTGTTGGTCGATTTAGATATTGGAGAATTCATCAATTGTGCATAGAAATCACTGCATCTCCAGATCATTACTAAAGACTTTCCAGTGCTGGTATGGTTGTTCTATGTCCGATTTCCACCTGATATGTTATATTTGAATGAATGGGAGGTAAAAAAGTGCTGACAGCTAAGGCTAGAGATCTGCCTTTTGATTCTCCTCTCTAGCGATGAAGGATATGTTAAATGATAGAAATAAATTGTCGATCAGGTCCCATACCTCATTTATGTATTGCTTGAGCCTCTTTTCTTTATCCTGATATATGTTCTTAACTTGATTGATGATTAAATTGGAATCACCAAAAACTGCTAAATAGTCAATGGCCATGTCTTTGGCAACCCTCAATCCCAACAACAGAGCTTCATATTTAGCTATATTATTAGTAGTTTTAAACTCCAACTTATAAGAGAGTGTTATTACCTCTTGTGAAGGGGAAATTAGGAGTATACCTGCCCCATATTCTTCCTTTGATGAAGAGACATCGAAATACATCTTCCATACTTTGTTTTGTTAATCTTTCAATGGTTGATCTTTGCGTTGGATAACTAATATTTTAGGTTCATCTTCATTTAAATGAAAAATAGATGAGCCGATATCACCCTCAAAAACATAAATTGGGTGATTTCTTTGGTTCTGATGGTCATTGACGATATAGGCTAATATTACATCTCTGTGCAACCTCCTATGTTCCCCTATGAACACATGGATGGTGGCATAAGTGAGGTTCATTTGTGATGATCCTCCAACCTTCTTAGCCCAAGTTATGGATAAGAGCATACCAAACTTTGGGGGAATGTCAGCCACAACAATTTCCATCACTACACTCTTCATTGGTAATTGTGCCAAAGAAATCACCATATCCTTTATCAATCCTAGACATTTTACTTTCTTAGAATCAGAGTACAGGTCTTGGTAGGGTTTGGTGATCTTCAGACCTAGTTCTTCCATAACCAATTTGGTCATAACATTGTGCGAGGCTCCAGAGTCCATAATACAGTTATGCAGGATCTTATCATGGACATTTAAATATATATAGAATGGTGGATAAGCATCAAAGCCATCCTCAATGTGTGGACCCACAATAATGGTTGGGTTCTCATCCTACAGAGTAATTACATCAAAAGATACAATAGAAGTAGCTGTCTAAAGAACTTTCATGATGGATTTTTTGAAAGGTTCATTCTTCATCAATTATGTCAAAGGCATAGGGATCTTTATTTTTCTCAACTCATGCTCTAGGCTGGAAGAGGCTGGTGGCCTATCAACTTCCTTTATTTTAGGACTGCAGGTTTATATGGGGGAAGTTGTTGAGATTTAGATGACATAACTTTACTTAGATTTGTCTTGGGAGGAACTTCAACATGTTTGTTTTGATCAGAGGTGGTGGATTTGGGAGCCCCTGTTCTAGGCCTCAAATCATATTTTTTCTAGTATGGGCCTTGAATAACTCCCTCTTCCCGAATCTAGTTATCAAACTGATTTGACAGTTGCACTACCTCATATTCTTGTTGCGTTAAGTGATTGGTATAAAAATATGTTTCATTGAAAAGTACAACAACATTATCATCTACAACATCGTTGTCTACATCTATCTCCTCAATCTAATTGTCTTGTAAAGGATGCGCTACCCTTTGATCATCAACATTCCTCCTTTCTTTATGCATCATCTAAGGGGCATCATTAGGCCTTCTAAATGGATTTGGATTTCTATTTCCATCCCCTTGAAAAGATCGATTTGGTTGTTTAGATTCCCGTTTCATCTTAGCTATTTCATATGTCAGATCCTTCAACATTTTGGTCATTTCATCAAGTTTGGGTTCATACGTCGCTGGGTTAGAGGAGGCAGGGGAATCTTCTCTCTACTTCTTCTTATCTTTATCATATCTAGTATTTAACCTATATGATGCCAAGATATTGAATTCAACCTCAATGGTTGCTTCCTGCATCGACAACAAGGTCATGGATCTTTTCTCTCTCAGCAGAAGGGAGAAATATGCATCAAATGCATTGGAATAAGTGATCTTGGCAGTGGCTTCAATTGGTTTGATCTCATCTAGGATTCTACCATACATATTATTCATTCTCTTGGTGAAGTCTGAAGTAGATTCACCATTCTTTCTTTTTAGAGCCCCAAACTCAGTGATGTAGTAGAGATCATGTCTCCTATCTTCCCATTGCTTTATGAAATCTTCATCTAACGCCTCACTATATACGATGGAGGACAGAGGAAGACATAAGAACCATTTCCTTACTTCCCCATCCCAATTCTGCACAAACAACCACATCCATACATCTGCATAGTCAATGTTAAAGTTATTTGCAAAGTTGTAGAAGGATACCATGTGTTCCTCATCAGTGACATCACCTTCTCCATTATATATTGGTAAATATTTCATGTAATTTGTGGTTGGGAGTGCATGTAAGCCTACAGAAAGAGCTAGGGGTGCATATCCGATAGAAATTATGACATTCATCATGTTAGTAGCCATTTCTTGGGAAATAGGAATATGAAGATTTATGGGATCTACAGGGTGGATGTTAAACTGGATGATGAAGTAGAGTCAAGAGTTGAATATGTCTGAGATTCCTTGGATTTGTGATTCTCAGGGCTAGAAAATTCAAGTTGATTGTGATTATGAAGAGAATTAGACTCTTCGGGCACAGATTTAACCTTGAGGGGGGAGGTATATCTCTGAGCTATGGTGGATTTTATTAGTTTCCTTTCTGGCTCAGAGACTACTGTGTCCTTATCAGGGTTAGGATGATCCTCGGTGGATTTTATGTGTTTAGATTTGGATCTGTTGAGTCCTTTTCTGGGCGCCAATATTTCTTTTGTAAATTCTACTCAGTGGAGTCGCCAGTATTTCTTTCACAAATTCTACTCAATGGAGTTTCCAGGTGAAATATGGAAGTACGTCTGTGTCTAATCTTTGTTCACCATCAAAGGTCAAATTTATTCAATTTCGTTCTCCCAGGGAAATATATTCTGTTACTACGTTCCATGACAACGACACCAGAAGATTTTGGTACTAAAGTCTGCACCTGACTGTTAAGGGTGGAGCTAGGCCACCTCAAGTTTAGAATGGTTGTTTTTTTTAATTTTGTTGTTCAGTTAGAGGGTTGGTTATACCAATACAAGGGAATGGTTGGGTTGGAAAAATTATGGGGATGAGGGTCCTCCTTGGTTGGTGGCATACTAAGGATAGAAAAGTGAGACAGTAAAGGTAAGAAACAAAGAAAAAAAACAAACCGTTAAATAAACAATCTATTGCTAGAAGTTCAAGTCTTAAAATATCATTCCAAGCCTTAAACATGTACCGAAAACACAGTTATTTCCACAGGTTGCAATAAAAAACAATCTTCACCAAATCATAGTTGTTATCACAGGTTTCATAACAATAAATACAATTTATACAATAGTTGAAGGAAAATAAATGTACTTCGCACAAATAAAAACTATATTCAAGATAAGAAACACATACGAATTCGGACACAAACACACTATCATCAATAGTATATTCACCAAGTAGAGAGCTTTAGTCCATGTGAAAAATGGGTCCAACTAGTTGTTGTATTGATCTCTTTCTTCCCAAAAAATTGACCCTTCTAACATACAAAATATGCCTATTCGTCACATATGTGGAGGCCCTCGACCGGTGTGGAACTGTAATGATCCCAAGCCAAATTCTTTCTTGGAATCACTAACTACTACTGATTTATTGAGTTATTAAGTGCATACAAGATTCATCAATACATGGAGATCACAATATATTCAAGATGTAGAAGCACAAGCAAAGATCTGACCTTTTATTATGAGAAATGTAAGATCAATACAATAGATGGCCGACTTGGCATAAACCTCAGATGGCCGTACAAGCAATAGATATGAGCTGCTACAAAATGCTCCCGCTAATACAAAATAATACCTCCAAAGGCTGAATAAGAAATGAAGATCAATACAAGTAGATCTGAATGCCAAACTCTCCAGCTGAAGAATGTCACGCTCCAATAGAAGGCTGAAACCCTCAATAACTCAGACCTGCTGCCAAAAGTGTCCAATCACTCTAAGAAATATGCCAATTGATAGATCAGGCAACTGCAAGGAAAACCCAGATGTCCAAATTCCCAAATCCACTCTCAAACTCCATAGATCTGAATTCTCCACTGAATGGTGTGCCCCACTAGATGACTGAAACCCTAGCTGGTTTGACCCTGATGAAGGAGATCTCCAAAT
>ML792298.1:352909-367449 GCA_009831015.1 Picea engelmannii | reverse complement strand
GGTGATGGTAAGAACAACCCAGGTGCCCGAATCTCCAAGATCCCTCTCAATCGCTGTAGATCTGAAATCTCCACTGAATGGTGCACCCCACTGGATGACTGAAACCCTAGCAGGTTCGGCCCTGATGAAGGAGGCCTCCAAATACTATGAAACTCTCCAAGAACATAGATCGTTCTATGAGAACCCTGTGGGAGAAGTTTCAGGCTCAAATCTCAAGCAGATCTCCCTAGATCTGAGTTTTACTGAATTACCGGACGTCCCCTATGGCTCCAAGACGTACCAATCTGCAGACAGATGTAGAATGATGATAACCCTCCAGAAAATCCCTCAAACTGATGGTCCTGCACCTTCTGAAGCACTAGATGGAGATGGGCTAAGACTAGAATGGTGTGGAGGAGTCTTTCATCCCCGAGACCAAGCTACGGAACAAGGTGAGTGGATATTTCACCACTGAGTTGCTCACAAGGGTTTGTACAGCAAACCCCCAAACTGAATGCTCAAGAGCAATAACAAATGCTAATCCAAAACCAGAATGAGTAATAGGTGCACCCTAGCCTCTTACTTATACTTTTCCTTCTAATTCTCTGTTGAGTTAGGTTAACTCCCAGGGTTAATCTTCTATTCTTCTGTTGCGTTATCTTTTACTCCTTTCCTTTTCCTTTCTTAAGTCAACTTAAAAATATAACTTTTAACTTCTTGACTCTCCCCCCCCTTCAGTGTGAGACTATGACCTAGTGGGGGTGCCCAGGCCACTGAGTCTCCTCATTACCTCTCTAAGAGGTGGGGGACATTACAGGAACTAAGGCTTAGCTCTACACCTTGGCTATAAAAAAACTTATTTACTTAACTAAAACACATTGTTGGATTATGTTAATGAATACTCCAAACTTGACTTAACAAAAAAGAGTGGTTATTATCACACATAGAAGACCACTTATTATGCCTTAAACTAAAAGAGTCTTGCAATTAAATAACTGAAAACTACTATTCAATGATATGATATTAATGCATGCATTGGAGTGAACTAATATCTGACAAAAATGACCACGAGTGATAGAAATGAGTTATGTATCGATCATGGCATGCACGCATGCTTTTGGAGGCCACTGGAGAAAACTGGAAGTGTGGTCGTATATTTCCTCCCCTACTTATATTTTTGAGGACATAAGAAAGTCGTGTTGCACTTTTATGGAGTCTGGGTGTGTATTTTCTCCATTCCTGATTTGGCGCCCCTTTTTAAACCTTTCAAATATGTAATAAATGTGGGTGATCCACTTCGGAAATTCAACAGTTGGAGGTTTCAGAGTGCAGAGGATGCATATACTCTAGAGGAAAGAAAACTCGAAGTGGTTAACCAACACTAATCACTTATTAACCTGAGATTACCTTTAACCTTCATCATTACGAGACTTCAGGACTCCATCGCTTTGGGGTTCAGGAGTTTTTGAGTGCAAAGTATTCACATTTCTTGAATGGATGAACTCCCAGAGTGACGTGGTGACCTAACATCATATTTTCATATGTGTCACCTGTAAATAGCATGGATGAAGCAATCAAAGGGCCTTAGATGATCGCCACGTGTCATGATTGATGAGTGACACATGTCTCTGAAACTTCGACAGTTCGACACTTAGGGGCTATGTGCTTGCTCTGGATTGAAATATCTTGAAGAATGAAGTTGCGAAGTGACATGGCAGTGGGGGCCCACTTAGACACTTTTTAGCTTTGGAACTTTGGCACTTCGGAGCTCTTTGCTTTCTATGGATTGAAATCTCTTGAAGAACGAACTTTCAAAGTGGCATGGTGGCGTGATGTCATTTGATGTCACAGTTTTTTATGTGTCACATCAGGTGAGTGACACGTGTCACTAAACAATGAGCAGATGATGGGACCCAAATGAACATAAATGATTTCCCTGTGTGAGGGCTAGATGGAAGCCATGTGTCTCCATGGATGAACACCACATGTCCTAATGGATGAGTGTCGCATGCTTCAACACTTCGGCATTTGAGAGTTTGTATTTTGAAGCATGAAAATCTCCTGAACTGGTACGGTCCTGAAGTGACATGTCTCAAAAGTAGAGTGACACGTATCATATGGCATGCCCCAAGGTTCTTGAAAATAATGCCACGTGTCTTCGATTGAATGCTACGTGTCTCAATAGATGAGTGTCATGTGTCTTAACATATGAATGCCACATGTCTTCAGAACTTTGACACTTCGGCGTTCGAGAGTTTTGGACTGTGAAGCATGAAAATCTCCTGAAGTAGTATGGGCATGAAGTAACGTGGAAACCTGGTGTCACTTTGGGACTTCGACAGTTCGACACTTCGGCGTTCGGGATTTTTGGATTGTGAAGCATGAAAATCTCTCGAAGTTGTATGTCCCCGAAGTTATGTGTCATGAAAAGATAGTGACATGTGTCACTCAAAAATGGGTGGATGACATGCCCTAAGGTGGCTGAAATGAATGCCATATATCGACGCCAGATGGATTCCAAGTATCAGCACTAGATGGATGCCCCATGTCTTGATAGATGAGCATCACGTGCTTCGACACTTCGGGCTTTTAGAGTTTTGTATTGTGAAGCAAGAAAATCTTCCGAAGTGATGATCTCATGAATTGATTAGCCATTTATTATCACTAATTAACTCGGGCTTAAGACGTGTTTAACATTAAATACTTCGGGAGTTTGACACTTCAGCGATCGAAACAATGAATAGTTCATATGCGCGAATGCTGAAGTCGTGGGGTCACTTTCCTAATTCCTTTCTATTAAACCCCGCACAATTCTAGACCCTGGAATGGATGAGAGTCGTTGATATGATTGGCTTGTTGGATCTTTACCATTGAAAATTACCATGTCCGTTTTTAGAATCCATGCCCGAAAATGACCGCTCTGAATTGTTTTGTTTTCTCCACGGGCATTTCCTATTCATACAAAAAGTCTCGGTCGACTTGTTGTGAGCTCAATCAATGGAAAACATGATGACAAGCATTCTGAACCAAATATGACATGTAATTATCCTTTAAGAAACAACAGAAACAAAGATGTGCGAAGACTCACTCAAGAAAGAAACAATAAAAAACCAAGTCACCTAGTAATGGGAAACCGACTTAACTAAGCAAAAGAGTAAAAATATGATGAAGGGATAGGGTAATGAGAGAGAATGGGTAGGGGTGCATACCTAGGTTACAACACTCCTGATGGGTGGAAATGAGCGAGGTAACTCATCCACTAATATGTCAGTAAAATTGTCTAACAACTCCTGAATTTCTTTAGGAAGATCATCCATAGAAGTACTTGTAAGGATGACTTTGGGCTTCCTCACCACATCAAATTGCATCTCATGTTCCTTATTGAATTCACTTAGGACTTCCTTCCCACTCATGATAAGTATACTTGTTATAGCTTCTTCCTTCACTTTCTTATCCTCTATTGGTAGTAGCACGTGTGTTCTACCATTTTTCTCCACGGTATAAGTATTGTTTCTCCCATCATGAACTACATTTTTGTCAAACTGTCATGGTATCCCCAAGAATAAATGACATACATCCATGGGAATCACATTGCACAAAATCTCATCTCTATATCATCCTATATTAATTTAAACTTGGCATTGTTTAGTTACCATTACCTGGTGTCCTTTCTGCATCCATGAGACTCTGTATGGACTCGGATGTGCAGTTGTATCCAGCTCCAATTTCTCCACCATTCTTTTGGATACCAAGTTATCATTTCTCCCACTATCAATTATCACCTTGCATACCCTGTTTTTGCTTTTGTAAGAAGTTATGAACAAATTATTCCTTTGCACTGGTTTTTCTACCTCTTGCTCGGGCTTCAAGCTAACCTTCCTCATCATCCAGGGTTTCTTTCATTTTCATTAACATAATCTCTGATTCTTTCTAGGGTTCTTCTATAATCTTAGTCTCTTGACCTTGCTCCATATTCATCTTTTCAAGTCTAGTAATCATTCTAGGGCAATCCACTACTTCATGGTCCATAGCCTTACAACAAAGGCAACTAGGGTTTCTCCTAGGGAATTCCTTAGCAAGATGTCCTGGTCTTATGAAACTATAAAAAAGAGTTAATCCTCTCTTTCTCTTCCATGATCCCCAACTTTTCTTGTACTGCGCGCTAGGATCATGATGGCTAGACTGCAAAAATTTCTTTCTAGGATCCTGCATCCATTGGTTAGTCCAAAAATTCTTTCTATGCATAGGTATAACATATCTTTCATTATTCTTATCAGATCTATTCATATCAAACTTTCTTTCATCTAATAATGCCCTAATTTTCAAGCTAGGACAAAATCTATCAGGCATACCTAAATCCATACTTTAGAAACAAAAAATTTCACTTCTTTTACTTCTATAGATTACAAAGCTTCCAAATCTAAGAACTTTTAGCTATTCTTACCTTTATCAGAGAACAAAGCTTACATATCTTCCCTCTTTCTGTAGATCTGACTTAGAAACTTCCACTTTAACCTTTCTTAGAGCATAAAGCGTTCAGATCTAACTTATTTTCTTCAGATATTTTCTTCCTTCTTTAGCACAGAGCTTTTTGGATCAAGTGGATCACTGAGCACTAGGGCACAGGTCCATGCACAGAGATTTTACAATTTCAGGACGGACTTTCTGCACAAATCTTCTTCTTCCTCAGTTCCCAGCAATCACAGTTTTAGGTCCTGACAGCAAAACCATTTGTTCGCAAAGGGCAGACCCAGGGTTCAATGATTCAACAATGCACCAACAAAACCCTAACTACTGGCCCTTTCGACAACACTTGAGAAGTAGATGAACACTCACCCGAGGTAGAGGCAGGGGTAGTTGCAAGACTTAGGTGTCTGCAACCTTAGCTGGGACACAGATCTGTGATTCTAACACTTATCAAACACTTTTGCATAGATCATTCATTAGCATTTAACCCTCATGGCACTCCATAGATGGCGCAGAGAACCACAACATTCACTTAGATCTAGGTTAAGTTACCACTTAGCAACAACAAAATAGGTCTAGCACTCAACACTTTCATGTATGTCAGATATACATCCATACATCTAAGAAGCACAAAGCTTAGTAGATCTGTCTAAGTATATCATAGCAAAGCACATAGAATAACCATGTCAAATCACAACACATAGAAAGAGACAAACACATTAGGTCGAGGCACCGAGCACAACACACAGGTTTATCGTGGTTCACCCCCACCCTGGGGATATGTCCACAAAGTCTTCTTCTTCTTTATTAGCTTTGGTCAATCTGATTATATCATAGAGCTCAAACCTGTACTATGCATAGGACATGATATTTGCGTGCACCTCGCCAGACCATCCTTCCCCGAGTAGATCTAGCACAGATCATTCTTAAAATCCATGCACTCAGCACTTACAAAACTTGCACTCAGCTCTGCAATTCAGTCACACAGTATACACAAAGCCTTTTCTATCACTTATCTTATCTGTCTCTCTTACATTGTCTATCTACTTATTTATACTTTACAAAATAGGCCAAAAACATGGGTAAACCCATGGGATGACATCCCATACCCATTACATTATCCCCAAAAACCCAAAAAGGACCCAAGAAAGGGGTCTATATTCCACGATCTCCACTTCGTGTTGCACTCCATCTTTGACAAGTTGTCAAAGTTCAAAGAATGGTCAAATATGACCAAGTGTTTCCTCAAACTTAGTCAAGGGCCAACACCATCCTCACCGCATGTAAGAAGAATGTCATAGCAGAAGATACTTCTAATATCTTCCTCGAACAAGTGAAAATCCACTTTGCGATACCACAGACCATCATCTTTGATGGAGACATCAAGTTCCTCAACACCTTTTGGTCGAGTCTCTGGTCTCTGTTGGACACCAAGCTCACAAAATCCATTGCTTTCCACCCCCATACCGATGGCCAAATAGCTGTAGTCAATCGGATGATTGTGCACATCATGCGCATGTATAATTCTAAGCATCCATGTACATGGGACGAGAGTCTCCCATATGTCCAACAAAGTTACAACAGGGCTCTCCATAGTTCCATCGGCCATAGCCCATTTCAGGTCAGTCTAGGATTCCAACCCTTGGAACCCATTGATGTTGCACTTCCTCTTGCCACTGCACAGACAGAATCTTCCCCTGATCAATCTGCGATCGACAAAGCCACTAGATTCATTGAGAGGATTCAGCACATCCGCCAATAGGTCTAGGATAGTTTACATAAATCTAATGCTAATTACAAGTAGTCCCATGATCAACACAGGGTACCACACTATTTTCAGGTTGGCAACAAAGTCTAGTTACATATGTAGAAGGATCATCTCATCGGGCCCCATAGGAAGCTTCGCCCACTTCGTTATGGGCCTTACACTATTTCCAAGGTTTTGGGTAGCAATGCTTTTGAGCTCAACACTCCACCCTTCCTTGGTCTGCATCTAGTCCTCAATGTGCACCTACTTCGACCATATTTTCCACCATTATTGGACACCTCTAAGATCAAAGAACAACTAACACCAACATATCTCAAGCCTGAATGCATGGAACAAGAATCCGTTGATCAAATAGTAGAAACACAGGTCAAGGGCACTCGCCAGCACTGGATCTAGCTTTATCGGGTTGTCAAGGCAGGGAAACTCCTACACCAAGGCAAGTGTCTCACCTAGGGCCAAATCTAGCAGAAGTTTCCTCACCTTATGGGGTAACTCAATGTAATGGAGACCATTTCTTCATAAAGGGGGAGGATCGATCAAGGTGGACATTGGTGGCCACCCACCTATTCCAACTGGTTCCTCGTGTCTATTTTGTTTCAACATGTTATTCTGTACTGCTTTATAATTGTGAGTTCTACACTTCAAGGGTTGTCTGAAGCCCCACACATTTTCCTGGTGGATACAAGTGCCCTCTTGCCTAATCCAACTAGATTATTTTGTATGTTTTTATGTCAACACATCTTGATGTACTTCCAGGGCTATTTTGGGGCCCTAAACATTGCTTTTTTGGCTCGCCACAATTAAATTGTAGACAGAGTCAGATTTTGATGACAAAATGTGTATTTCTCTGAAATATATTTTCAACAGGCTATCACATGCCTAAAACGGAGGTCGTATGCAAATGTTACGACCCTAGGAAGTTGAGGTACCAAATTACGCCAACTTAACCATAGGGCCCACATGACTTTTGGCGTTTCATCTTCTAGGGTTAAGTTTTTGGATGTCTAGGGTTTTGGAATTCATGAGTAATATAAAAAGGGTCTTTGGAACCTCATTGTAATCCATTATGCTTAGACGGATGTGCGTAGCAGCCACATCTCTTCTCAGAGATAGCTACCATCATTCGAGCAAGTTTCAGTTATGAAGTTTTATAGTTTCAGACTATTTAATTATTTAATAGAAGATATTGTTCACTGGATAATTGTTTTATTCTTCCTATCTCTGTGTTTATTGTATTCAGTCGGTTAATCAATTTGTTCCACTCCTAAATCAAGAACACCTAGTTTGAGTATCTCAATGGTACAATAATCCTTGCAGCCAACATCCATTTCAATTCTTTCTCAATTATGGACATCAACATGGGATTAAATTTCTGAATCTTCTGTTTGAATGACTCAAATCCAACCTTCAAAGGGATCTTGTGCTAGATGATGTCAGTTTCAAATGTCTTTAAATCCTCATACGACCATGAAAAAGTATCATCAAAGTTGCTTATGAGACTGACATACATGTCCCTTTGTTCCGTAGCTAAGGCCTTGGACAACTTGATGATCTTGGGATTCTCAATGGTCCCAATATTTCAATATGTTATCTCTTCTTATTGATTCTTCATGGAAGCTCCTCTGGAAACATTATTACTGTCAAACAACATTTCCAAGGGCACTAGTCCTCCTGGAATGTGATTATTTTTTAGCTCCACAATTTCGTGGCCAACTACTGCCTTTACTAGATGAGGTGTTTGCTGATTTTCTAATTCATTATTTTCACCTTTTTGGATTTCTTGGTCGATTTAGATATTGGAGAATTCATCAGTTGTGCGTAGAAATCACTACATCTCCATATCACTACTAAAGACTTTCTAGTGCTTTATGTTGTCTGGTATGGTTGTTCTATGTTTGATTTCCACCTGATATATAATATTTGAACGAATGGGAGGTAAAAAAGTGCTGACAGCTAAGGCTAGAGAATCTGCCTTTTGATTCTCCTCTCTGGCGATGAAGGATATGTTAAATGATAGAAATAAATTGTCGATCAGGTCCCATACCTCATTTATGTATTACTTGAACCTCTTTTGTTTATCCTGATATATGTTCTTAACTTGATTGATGATTAAATCGGAATCACCAAAAACTGCTAAATAGTCAATGGCCATGTCTTTGGCAACCCTCAATCCCAACACCAGAGCTTCATATTTGGCTATATTATTAGTAGTTTTAAACTCCAACTTATAAGAGAGTGTTATTACCTCTTGTGAAGGGGAAATTAGGAGTATACCTGCCCCATATTCTTCCTTTGATGAAGAGACATCAAAATACATCTTCCATACCTTGTTTTGTTAATCTTTCAGTGGTTGATCTTTGCATTGGATAACTAATATTTCGGGTTCATCTTCATTTAAATGAAAAATAGATGAGCCGATCTCACCCTCAAAAACATAAATTGGGTGATTTCTTTGGTTCTGATGGTCATTAATGATATAGGCTAATATTACATCTCTGTGTAACCTCCTATGTTCCCCTACGAACACATGGATGGTGGCATAAGTGAGGTCCATTTGTGATGATCCTCCAACCTTCTTAGCCCAAGTTATTGAAAAGAGCATACCAAACTTTGGGGGAATGTCAGCCACAACAATGTCCATCACAACACTCTTCATTGGTAATTGTGCCAAAGAAATCATAATATCCTTTATCAGTCCTAGACATTTTACTTTCTTAGAATCAAAGGAGTATAGGTCTTGGTAGGGTTTGGTGATCTTCAGACCTAGTTCTTCCATAACAAATTTGAGCATAAAATTGTGCGAGGCTCCAAAGTCCATAATATAGTTATGCAGGATCTTATCATGGACATTTAAATATATATAGAATGGTGGATAAGCATCAAATCCATCCTCAATGTGTGGACCCACAATAATGGTTGGGTTCTCATCCTACAGAGTAATTGCATCAAAAGATACAATAGAAGTAGTTGTATAAAGAACTTTCATGATGGATTTTTTGAAAGGTTCATTCTTCATCAATTCTTTCAAAGGCACAGGGATCTTGATTTTTCTCAACTCATGCTCTAGGTTGGAAGAGGCTGGTGGCCTATCAACTTCCTTTATTTCAGGACTGCAGGTTTAGATGGGGGAAGTTGTTGAGATTTAGATGACATAACTTTACTTGGATTTGTCTTAGGAGGAACTTCAACATGTTTGTTTTGATCAGAGGCGGTGGATTTGTGAGCCCCCATTCTAGGCCTCAAATCATATTTTTTCTAGGATCGGCCTTGAATAACTCCCTCTTCCCCAATCTAGTTATCAAACTTATTTGACAATTGCACTACCTCATATTCCTGTTGCATTAAGTGATTGGTATAAAAATATGTTTCATTGAAAAGTACATCAACATTATCATCTACAACATTGTTTTCTACATCTATCTCCTCAATATAATTGTCTTGGAAAGGAGGTGCTACCCTTTGATCATCAACATTCCTCCTTTCTTTCTGCATCATCTAAGGGGCATCATTAGGCCTTCTAAACGGATTTGGATTTCTATTTCCAGCCCCTTGAAAAGCTCGGTTTGGTTGTTTAGATTCCCATTTAAGCTTACCTATTTCATATGTCAGATCCTTCAACATTTTGGTCATTTCATCAAGTTTTGGATCATACGTGGCTAAGTTAGAGGAGGCAGGGGAATCTTCTCTCTACTTCTTCTTATCTTTATCATATCTAGTATTTAACCTATATGATGCCAAGATATTGAATTCAACCTCAATGGTTGCTTCCTGCATCGACAACAAGGTCATGGATCTTCTCTCTCTCAGCAGAAGGGAGAAATATGTATCAAATACACTGGCATAAGTAATCTTGGCAGAGGCTTCAATTGGTTTGATCTCATCTGGGTTTCTACCATGCATCTTATTCATTCTCTTGGTGAAGTCTAAAGTAGATTCACCATTCTTTCTTTTTAGAGCCCCAAACTCAGTGATGTAGTAGAGATCATGTCTCCTATCTTCCCATTGCTTTATGAAATCTTCATCTAACGCCTCACTATATACGATGGAGGATGGAGGAAGACATAAGAATCATTTCCTTACTTCCCCATCCCAACTCTGCACAAACAACCACATCCATATGTCTGCATAGTCAATGTTAAAGTTATTTGCAAAGTTGTTGAAGGATACCATGTGTTCCTCAGCAGTGACATCACCTTCCCCATTATATATTGGTAAATATTTCATGTAATTTGTGGTTGGGAGTGTATGTAAGCCTACAGAAAGAACTAGGGGTGCATATCTGGTAGAAATTATGACATTCATCTTGTTAGCATCCATTGCTTGGGCAATAGGAATATGAATATTTATGGGATCTACAGTGTGGATGTTGGACTGGATGATGAAGTAGAGTCAAGAGTTGAATATGTCTGAGATTCATTGGATTTGTGATTCTCAGGGCTAGAAAATTCTAGTTGATTGTGATTATGAAGAGAATTAGTCTCTTCGGGCACAGATTTACCCTTGAGGGGGGAGGTATATCTCTGAGCTATGGTGGATTTTATTAGTTTCCTTTCTGGCTCAGAGACTATTGTGTCCTTATGAGGGTTAGAATGAGCCTTGGTGCAAAGGATTCATATACTCTGGAGGAAAGAAACCTCGAAGTGATTAACCAACACTAATCACTTATTAACCTAATATTACCTTTAACCTCCATCATTACGAGACTTTAGCACTCCATCGCTTTGGGGTTCGGGAGTTTTTGAGTGTAAAGTATGAACATTTCTTGAATGGCTGAACTCCCATAGTGACGTGGTGACCTAACATCATATTTTCATATGTGTCACCTGTAAATAGCATGGATGAAGCAATCAAAGGGCCTGAGATGAGCGCCACGTGTCATGATTGATGAGTGACACATGTCTCTGAAACTTCGACAGCTCGACACTTAGGGGCTCTGTGCTTTCTCTGGATTGGAATATCCTGAAGAATGAACCTGTGATGTCATATGATGTCACAATTTTTTATGTGTCACATCAGGTGAGTGACACGTGTCACTAAAAAATGAGCGGATGATGGGACCCAAATGACCATAAATGATTTCCCTTTGTGAGGGCTAGATGGAAGCCATGTGTCTCCACGGATGAACACCACAAGTCCTAACGAATGAGTGTCGCATGCTTGAACACTTTGGCATTCGAGAGTTTGGATTTTGAAGCATGAAAATCTCCCAAACTGGTATGGTCCTGAACTGACATGTCTCAGAAGGAGAGTGACACATATCATATGGCATGCCCCAAGGTGCTTGAAAATAATGCCACGTGTCTTCGATTGAATGCTACGTGTCTCAATAAATGAGTGTCATGTGTATTAACATATGAATGCCACACGCCTTCAGAACTTCGACACTTCAGCGTTCGAGAGTTTTGGATTGTGAAGCATGAAAATCTCCCAAAGTAGTATGGGAATGAAGTGATGTGGAAACCTGGTGTCACTTCGGGACTTCATCGGTTCAGCACTTCGGCGTTTGGGATTTTTGGATTGTGAAGCATGAAAATCTATTGAAGTTGTACGTCCCCAAAGTGATGTGTCATGAAAAGAGAGTGACATGTGTCACTCAGAAATGGGTGGATGACATGCCCCAAGGTGGCTGAAATGAATGCCATATGTCAATGCCAGATAGATTCCAAGTGTCAGCACTAGATGGATGCCACATGTCTTGACAGATGAACATCACGTGCTTTGACACTTCAGGCTTTGAGAGTTTTGTATTGTGAAGCATGAAAATCTCTTGAAGTGATGATCTCATGAATTGATTAGCCAGTTATTATCACTAATTAACTTGGGCTTAAGACGTGTTTAACATTAAATACTTCGGGAGTTTGACACTTTGGCGATCGAAACAATGACTAGTTCAGATGTACAAATGCTGAAGTTGTGGGGTCACTTTACTAATTCCTTTCTATTAAACTCCACACAATTTTGGACCCTAGAATGGATGAGAGTCGTTGATATGATTGGCTTGTTGAATCTTTACCATTGAAAATTACCATGTCTGTTTTTAGAATCCATGCCCGAAAATGACCGCTCTGAATTGTTGTGTTTTCTCCACGGGCATTTCCTATGCATACAAAAAGTCTCGGTCGACTTGTTGTGAGCTCAATCAATGGAAAACATGATGACAAGCATTCTGAACCAAATATGACATGTAATTTTCCTTCAAGAAACAACAGAAACAAAGATGTGCGAAGACTCACTCAAGAAAGAAACGATAAAAAACCAAGTCACTTAGTAATGGGAAACCGACTTAACCAACCAAAAGAGTAAAAATATGATGAAGGGATAGGGTAATGAGAGAGAATGGGTAGGGGTGCATACCTAGGTTACAACACTCCTGATGGGTGGAAATGAACGAGGTAACTCATCCACTAATATGTCAGTAAAATTGTCTAACAACTCCTGAATTTCTTTAGGAAGATCATCCATAGAAGTACTTGTCAGTATGACTTTGGGCTTCCTCACCACATCAAATTGCATCTCATATTCCTTATTGACTTCACTTAGGACTTCCTTCCCACTCATTGTTATAACCCTAAATTGCACCACACATGCTTACCTGGCATCAGGCCAACTCATATCCCTTCTTTGCCAAAAACTGCTGAACAACTCTTCTAAAAAATCCATTTTTAAAAGTACACGCTAACAGGCCCACCACAGCCCGCGTGTGTCTATAGTGTCCACGCTAGCAGGCCCACTACAGCCCACGTGTACCTTCAGAATCATGAAAAAAAGGAAAGTTGCCGACAGAACAAAAAGTTATGGGTCAGTTAAACTAAAACTCCCGGCCATGCATGGATGAGGGTTCATCCAAAACCCTAGCTCCTTCTGGCCTATAAAAGAAGGGGTAGGGGTACCATTTGCAGGAGGAAAAAATATAGCGAAGAAACTCTGCCCATTTATGTAATCCATTGTCCCGGCCCTTTAGCCTTTCCTCATGCCAAACGAGATTTAACGCAAAACAGTTGAAGGACAGAAGAAGAGGAGCCTAGGATCAGGCTCAAGGAGTGGTGGCCAGTCTCAGCTTTGTTGTAAGTTGATTCACTTTCAGTAATAAAAAGAATACTTTTCCCGTCCCAATGCATGAATTGTCTACGGTGTGATTAATTTATGCTCGATTTCTAACCCTTGAATATAGAAGTAGCATGCATGCATAGTTGTTATTTGTCTTGAATGCAGGTCATCTGTGGAAGGAGTAGCGCAAGCAAGTAATCGAAGAGCAATGGAGGATCTACATCGAACGCCGGTAATAAGGTTGGTGGTCCTTTTCCATGCATTTACTGTGAAAAAGGGGTTTAAATCTTGGGTTGTAGGTAAAAAAGAAGTTTCTATTCGATCAAAATATGCATGCAAGTCTGACCCTAGTTTGCTAGTCCGTAGGGTGTTTTTTCCAACAACAAAATTGGCAACCGTACTGGGGAGAATACTCTTTACGGTTTCTGGATTTATTTAAGTTTTTGGGTAGTTTAAAGATTAGGTTTTCCGTTTTTCTTTGCCTGTATTTTTCTGTAAGGTCTGAGCTAGCAGGGAGTCTAGTTTTCCATACCATTTTTCCCTGAATTTTGCTTGACGGTAGTTGTCGGGACACATAGAGGTACACGGAGCCTGTAGAAGGCCTACACGTGTGTACCCACACCCCATCCTTTTACAGCTCGCGTGTGAACGCTAGTTTTAGAGATAGCAGTAGCGTGTAGGATTTCATAGAACCTTAAGAGGCAGTCCTCCTCTTCCCTATCAGAATTACACATTCTCAGGGGGTTTTCCAAAATCCTGTCTGAGTCTTGCTGGTTCACAGTCCTATCTCAGATTGCTTTTTTTTTCACCTTATTAGTCCTTACATTATTTGTCTTTTCTGTTAGAAAGAGCATCCAAGCCTTCAAGGGACCCTGGTTATCAATACCAGAGGCCTCTTCCTGGTCTGGACTGTCTGTTTTCATATTTTTCCTTAGAATTTAGATATACATGCGGCCTGTACAAGGTCAGCCTGCGTGTACATGCCTTCTGCCTCTGTTCAGCACGCGTTGGCACGCATGTTGTTTTAGTGATAGTCATGTGCTTGATAGGCTACTTTTTGTTCAAGGTGGGGCAGTCATCCCCTCCTTTGATAAGAAGTATTCCTCTCATGTGTTTGAGTCTAGGTTTGAAAAGTCAGTAGGTAAGGCCATCTTACCCTTAGCCTGCTTTTTCTCAGATTAATAGTTGACAGAAAATAAAAAATAAAAATTTATGGTTTTTAGACAAGCATGAGAGTCTTTGTTTTTTTTTATTGCCATTGTGTGATTCTTTACTTTGA
>ML792298.1:309117-337141 GCA_009831015.1 Picea engelmannii | reverse complement strand
GGATCATCAATAGATTATGCCAGCGGGGTTTCAGCATACTCGCAGGTAGTCCTCTGTTGCACGACTTCACTGTCCGAGAACGAAACAGCAAAGTCCATGGGACATCGTTTACTTTATAGCTTTTGGACCACTTTTCTCCCTTATCAGGCAGACCAGTTGCCAGGCTGAGAGAGTGTTCGGTGACTTCGAGCTGGAGGTCTCTGAATTTGGCTTGACAACCGTCAAATGACAGTGCGAATTGCCGAGCAACAGGGATATTGAAACCATCGAACTTTCGTATAAACGAAAGCCACCCGAATTCTTCGAGGTCGGCATATGCACCATCGAATGTTAACAGCGCTTGGCTACCATTAGTTCGGCTCTCACAATAGGAGCCATAACCTCTGCTCATGGTAGTTCTCACACCGTTTACACAATGCACAGAGTGAATTACGATAGGGTTTGCATAGTTTGAATGCTGGATGAGACCGGAAACAAGTCCAGGCGTGCGAAGGTGGTGGGATTACCATCACCCCGTATTACATTAATGAGCCTGTTTCGAGCTGTTTAAAACCATAATCATTAAAACAAATGTATCGACCAGCGAGTTGGTGAATCACTAGCTCTACGTGCCATTTACCCAGGTCAGAACCAACACATCATATGATATCAACGCGCCAAGTGTTAAGTTTAAAACCAACACAGTACCATCATTAACTACCGACTTATCGTGCCAGTTCCACCGTTTAATCAGTCACCTAATCACAGGGTTTAGTGATAATTCATAGCTCGGGGTTATATCATTCATCGTATAATCCAATCTTTGCAAACATAATGCCAAATATCAATTCGAACATGATCAACTCATGCGCCTTGAAACCATTTCCAACATACCTTATGAACTTGCCAATGTATTTGGTTTATACCATATGTGTTTGTACTCCAAAGTCTTAGAACCAGACAATCAAAATTCCTTTATATAATAATCAAGTGATAGTTCAAAGCAAGGATAAAAACAATATGACCAAATCCATTACACAATTTTCATAGATAAGACCAATAACTTTCACGCCCAAAGGTTTTACAGTGAAATATATCCAATCAAGAATGCTCAAGAACATAAGTCTGATACAACAGTAGCAATCAGATGATAAACCAGTGATCAAGTATCAACCAAAGACGACGACAATCTAATTAACGAAAGAAGTGTTTTCACACTTGCAGTTGTGAAAACTAAAAACGAAATTGAATTGGAATTGTCGCAAAACTAAGATGAATGTCCATTAGCACAATGCGACAATACTTTTGTCGTAATACGACAAGGGGTGTAGGCAGCTTTTTGAGAGTAATAAAAAAAAATGGGTTGGCTGCCAACACGACTCCACTGGGGACATTCTCCAGAGCTGCACTTCAAGTTCAGATTTGACTTCTGATGGTGAACAAAAGCCAAACACAAGAAGGTTGTACCATTCACCTGGCGACTCCATTGCTCGAGATCCCGTGCTTCAAAGTTCACAAGTGACTTCACTGCTGAAGAATCCAGATTTCAAAGCCTTGGTGATGCTTCCAGATGACAAGGTATGTGGAAGATCCTTTATATTATGAAGCTGTCGAAGATTTCAGGGATAAGTTAGCAGATTTTGAATTTGATGAAGTTTCATTAGCAGCTGTGATTCAGTGTTGTAAATCGAAAAAAGGTTCTTATAAAAGTAAAATATTGGTTCTCGAGCTAATTGCTGAAAGACTTGCAAAAGATATTGAGCCTGTGAAAACTCAGATTCAGTCCTTCAATTTCCAATCTCCAAAGCAATTTTATGAGAATCTTACATCTCCAAAACCAAAATATATCATGTCCTCTTTCGATTTGCTGATTGATGATGATCATGTTTTCAAGTATAAGACTGAAATTGGAGATGCATGGTTTGATTTGGAGGATGCAGCTGATCTGCTAGTCATAAAAGATCTAGGAATGAATATCATGCATCATGTTTTCGTTGATCCTATAGCAGATTACATGGAGGTTTATGTTAGCTCAAGTTTTCAAACATGTTTTCTCCGTAACAACCAAACATGTCATCAGCTGCCAGTACGTATTTCAGTCTTGATTTTCGTCAAACATGATGAGGAAGCCCAATCATGGGATCAACTGATGGGTTGGCTTCATTGGCACTTTTTCGTTACTTGATTGAAGCAGTAACTGTTAGTAAAGTAGGGTAGGTAGGATGCCAATAAGCTCATCAGGATGAGCACTTTCTTTTTGTCTATTCACAAGTTTATTTTCAGTTTACAGTTCAGGGGCAGCCAAATGAGCAGCTGGTCAGCGAAATTTAGAGTTCATGGATTCTAAACACATCTTTCCGAGCTATTTTCCCCAGGTGGAGCCTATGTTAGAACCCTATATAATAGGGGATCAGTGTTCTGAATAATATTTCTGTTTTCCAGGCACATGTGTTCGCTCACAATGCTTGGCGAAGGCGGTGTAAAGCGCATGACACTTACCAAGCATAAGATGAGGGCTTGCGCGCTAATTTCAAAGCAAGTTTTGGTGAAGTGGTTTGAATGACAAAATTTTTAATCTTGTGGGTCAAACGTAAGATTGGGTTTATTTGTCAAAATTGGGTTTATTAGTTATTGTGGTGGATTTGGCAAAATATTTTGGCCCCTCGGCCTTGTTACAGAGAATTTGGTTTTGGGCTTCTTTCAAATTATAAATTTTTTTGAAGTTAAAAATAAAAATAAAAATAATAATAGTTTATGCAAAAGTTATACTGGTCGAGGACCTTTCTCCAAGTGCACTCAACACCAACAGTTAGCACCAAGCACACAAGCGAGAGCAACGCCAATACCAAATCCCAAAGCCCAAGCCCAAGCCTCGGGATCCTTTCATTACTACAACGTATGAATGTTGATTAATTTAATCACTGAAAGCTCAGTATAGCGCGTGGATGTGGGATATCGCTCACAGGAGATTAAAAAATATATAAACTCAGCGACAAGTGTTGAACCGGCAGCGTTAAAAACCCTATGACAGGTGTTGAAACAAATTTAAGTTGTCCAACACAGATGCGGATGCATGCATAGAGGCATATACTGCATATTCTTCAAAGGGCAGCTGAAGTGAAATCATTGATTAAATCTGGGGATAGGTCTTTCCAGCCTTTCAGGGTGAAGTCAATGGCCATGATTTTTTCTAAACCATCGATGATAACGCGAGTCTCATTTGAAACAGGATTTTTCCTCTTGGGTGGACGTGCTATATACTTGGGCCCAGATGACATCCAGATGGGAAAACGAGAAGAGACTCGCGATGTTGCTCGTGTACTGTCAAGTTATAATGACCTCATTATGGCCTGTGTTTTTTTTTCTCATAAGGATATCCTTGATTTAGTGAAGTATGGCAGTGTACCTATTATCAATGGCTTGTCTAACTATAACCAGCCTTGTCAAATCATGGCTGATGCCCTTACTATTATTGAACATCTTGGTGGACTGGTAGGGGTTAAGGTTGTTTATGTTGGATAAGGAAATAACATTGTACACTCATGGCTTTTACTGGCTGCTGTGGTTCCATTTCACTTTGTTTGTGCTTGCCCCAAGGGATTTGAACCTGATCGTGCAACTATGGAGAAGGAAAGGAACGAAGGGATTAGTAAAATTGAAATAGCAAATGATCCTGCAGAAGCTGTAAGGGGGGGAAATATTGTATATACAGATGTATGGGCGAGTATGGGCCACAAGGATCAAGTTTTTTATCGTGTTGAGCGCTTCAAAGGCTTCCAGGTTAATGAATCTCTAATGGCATTGGCAAGCCCCAAAGCATTATTCAT
This sequence comes from Picea engelmannii, assembly GCA_009831015.1. NCBI lineage: Eukaryota > Viridiplantae > Streptophyta > Pinopsida > Pinales > Pinaceae > Picea > Picea engelmannii. Next base: position 333,335 of record ML792298.1, on the reverse strand, counting down.
GCACTGTCTCCCTGCTGAAAGAGGGATTGAAGTCACTGATGGTGTTATAGAGGCTCCCAATTCGGTTGTTTTCCCTCAGGCAGAAAATCGCATGCAAGCCCAAAATGCCAGTTCAGATTGGTGGTATGAAGATGTCACGGTGTTGAGTCTGCAATTGTATAAGAGATTGATTTCAGCAATGGAAACTAGAGGCATCAAACCTGAGTATATTGCTGGAAATAATAAACGTCAAGGAACTCCAGAAAATAGCAGTCGGTTTCTCAGTCTTTCTTTGGCTTCTGCACCATCTAAAGATGATCAAAGACTTCTTTTTTAAGCTTTTGAGAGTCTGTTGCCCATGCTAAAAGGTGTGGCATCCACCAGAAACGCAAGGCAGACCAGGTTAATCAGAAATTTCTGGATTCCGAAGCTTCACAAGCTTGACCTCTAGATCAAAAAACATTATTGTGGCATGAGGATTGACTGGATTTGGTGCAGCTATATACATTTACACAATGCGAGAAGTTGGAAGCACTGATGAATTGCAAACTGCAATTGAAACTTTTGAGAAGCAGAAGAGCCAGGAGTCTCTGCCTACAGTGGCAGAATCGACCAGAACMTGAACATGAACTGTTGAAAACTTTGAGATGGTGYTAGTGCATAGGAATGGTTTTTTAAGYGAGATTGAAATGCCCAKRAAGATTTATTATACCCAAAACACAATATGYAAAATATTAAATAGTTGTGATTACTTAGTTTCAATTTCATTTGAAGGCCAGTTGGATTGAGGCTGATTTTGACTAAATAAATATCTTTTCTTCCTGTGCGAATGAAGTGAAGCATCTCTTCCTCAGATAATTTCATAGGGATGTTATGTTTTAAATGCAAGTCCTGATTGCAAAAGAAATCTCGAAAGGTGAAGGTTATTTATTATCCTTTACATGGAATGGCAAGTGCTGGAGATGTTGACAATGGGGAATTTCTAGAGGAGGGTCAAGTGTGCCGTCCTAGTTTGATCTAGTTGAACAGTGAAGAGTGCAGTTGGGGTTTGATAGTGTCAAACAGGGAACCCGACCAGTTCAGACTGATGCCCTCCTATGTAGGTAACCATACACAGGTGGCAGAGCAGTTAAGCACAGGTGGCATAGCAGTTACACACAGGTGGCAGAGCATCATTGTTTATAGGCATCGACCTTACAACTGGCAGCAGCTCTTAAACAACCTCCAGCATTTAACTAATTCTTCATCTATCTGTTCTAATGCCATTGGAGTGAATTTGCCAGCAAACCAAAACTGACTCCAGATGTCAAAGAAGCATATGCCAAATCTAGTCTCCAGTAAATTGGCTATTCGATTTGTTTGAGGAAGAAATTGACAGGTGTTTATACTATAACTTCTTTTCTATTTTTAGAAAGCAGAAGTTAGAGCCCGAATCTTTGAAGGCTAGGGGGGTTTTTATTATAAATACACATGTAAAAGATGAAGTGAGGGTTCGACTGGGATGTGAGGAGAGGCTCGACCTGTGTGAGAGGTCCAGGGTTGAGATTTTTATTTTCTCTGTTGGGTGATGGTTGTGTTTCAGCCAGAGAATATTTCTCTGTTATTTTTAATGATATACCAGTGATGTACATGCTATTCTCAGGATTCTTGTGTAGAGATATTGGTGATGTCTCTCTTCTTTGTTAATGTGTTTCCTGTTTTCTTCACAATTTGTTTTCTGTTCTAATCACCAGAAGGAAAGTAATAGGGGCAGAATTTATTATCCAATACTCTGCCTCTCGGCTTGTGGTGATTTTGATGTTTATCTTCTAAAAGGCTAGCTTAGGGATTCTTAAGTGCTCATTTGCCAGTCCTTTTCCTCACCTATTTATCTTCTCATCCACGCCATTTAAACTTAAATCGATCCAATGTTTCTGCTGCCTTGCCTTGTGTAATAGTCTTGTCCAAATATGATATGTTAATTACTTTTAATCGCAGACCCCATTTGCCCAATGGCTCTCCCTGCTTTCCCAAAGTAACCATCTCAAAATCAAAAAATCTATATTTTTCTTGCTTTTATAGCTAGCCAAACATCAGACCTATTACAAACAAAGTTAAATCTAATAGAGAGATCCCTCTCTGAGTCTTGGAGGGCTAGATCCAAGATCGAAGCGGTTCGAGGTTACCTCTGTGTTTGCCTCAGCAGCCTTAGGCAAATTACAGAGTGATAACACATATAGTAGTGGCTCATCCCACGAAAACTTTTACACAGAATATCTTCCGCACGGTGGTCGACGAGGGTGCCTTGACATGCGTTATGTCGTTACCATGTTGGAAGGCCATTGGCCAGCCCACTTTGTCTCCATCACCTACTCTCCTCACTGCTTTCGATGGTCGTTCTTTCTGACCACATGGCATCGTTCCTTCTTTCCCTGTGCAGTTAGGAGGGAAAATTGTGTGTGTCAAAGTAGAGGTAGTCGATGCTCCCCTCGACTATAACCTCTTGTTAGGATGGAGTTGGACTTATGCTATGCAAGCTGTGGTTTCTATAGTTTTCCAAGTCTTGTTGTTTCCACATGAGGGCCGGATAGTGACCACCGATCAACTGTCTTTCTCCAGACCTGACCCAGCTTTGGGGGCATCCACGGTCCCCATGATTGATAATCCTCAACCAGGTGTCGTTAACGTAGGAGTTGGTTTGTGCCCGTCCTTGATGGGCACCTTCGATTACCCACCTCCTCATGACGATGTCAAATTTATATCTAATCACCATAAGGTTGAGATTTTTCAAGTTTCATCATTCTGCCCGACTTACTTTGAGGATCCTTGGATTCTTCCTTCCCCATCAGCCACAATGGATGAGACAGGCTACCCCGACATGTCCATGCTCTTATCTTTCGCTGAGGTAGTGTACTCTTTAGTCCAGCAAGCTTCAGCTAACCCGGATCTGACTCTTGCACAAGAGTTAGATCCACTTCTAGAGCCTATTTGGGCTCAAGTTTCTCTCGCTAATGTTGATTCGTTAGACTTAGTCTTGCCTTCTGACGAAGCAGTAATCGAAGCAATGAATAGTCCGGACAAACCTTGGGAAGATCTTCATCACAGATCATACTTTCTCCCAGAGTTAAGCCGAATCGAAGCAAGAGAATTCACCGTTACCATGACGGGAGATCAACCATGTCCTATTAATATCTTAGCTACACAGGAAATTTATGTTGAGGGGAATATGGCGACTATCACTGAAACTATACCCATCAACATCTCTCGAACCCCTGGCATCATAGACAATGTTTTCGTCGGAGCATATAGCTCCCCTGAGGAGATGTCAGGAATCGACCGACAAAGAGTCTATCATGAGCTAACTTTGTTGTTTTTCAAGCTCGCTTTGAGATCTGAAAGCAACATCCGACGAGACTGTATTTATGATTTTCGATCTCATCCGGATTAACTGAGAAAAGTAACCATTATGGAGTCTTCTTTAAGCCCTTTTCAGACTCCTTAAAGATGAAAAGATTGTCGAGTGACCTTGTTTCTTCACACTCATTAAATTGGTCCAAAAGAACATTCCTTAAACGAGTCTCCTTTTAAGCCATTTTCAGACCCTCTAAAAATGAAAAGATTGTTGAGCGATCGTGTGGCCTTTCACGCTCGTTAAAATGAAATTTGAAGTCACGTCTGTCCAGCGGTAGTTTACCCCTTTTTCGGTCCGGACGGTCAACTGTACGAACAAAGGTATACTCTATCGAATTCCCATTATTTAGAAGAGTACTCTCAGGTATAATTTTATTCCTTTTTCGGGCCTGAGGGACTAAATTTACGAAAAAGAAACCCCCACGGAGTCCATAGTTAAGCTCTTTTCAGACTCCCTAAAATTGAAAAGATTGTCGAGTGACCTTATTCTTTCACACTCGTTAAATTGGTCCAAAAGAATATTCCTGACGGAGTCCATAGTTAAGATTTTTTCTGACTCCTTAAAAGTGAAAAAATAGCCGAGTGATATTGTCCTTGTCACACTCTTTAAAATGGTTTTGAATTGATGTTTAATCGGTGCTAGTTTATCCCTTTTTCAAACTGACTAGACTATTGCTGAAAAAGGTACCCCAGCGGAGTCTCCTTTTATGATTTTTCAGAATCTCTAAATATGAAAAACCACCGAGCTTACCTTCTCTGGGCTCGTTAAACTTACATTGAAGGACATTACCATTGTGTGTTCTATCAACCGCATTTTCATACCTTATCCTCCAGCCTTGTGACAGTTTGCTTCTGCGACTTAACACCTTTGGCCGCCAGAGGATTTTCCCTGAGTATCATTTTACCAGAACATCAGTATTGTCCTTGTGCCTTGAGCTTGTATGTGTGCAGTACTCGTTCCTCCATTGTAACGTAATATGCCTTTATTCTTTTTCCAAAATTATCGAAAAGAACAAAAAAATCAAATATACCCCAAAAAGAGGATGGGAAAAGTATTTTCTTTATTGGCAGCATAATGAGTCACCCTTGGATAAAGCACATCTGTCTATTTGATCATCAGACTATGGGATGTAGTACGACCTTAGGAAGCTTTTCTCGCTATATAGAGTTGTGTCCTCCACCATTTGGTTATTCTTCCAAACATATGGAGAGTTTACGTTGCCTCTTGCTTCGTAGACTTATGATTAACATATATGCTGCCTGAGTCTTATCACTTGTCATGCTATTATCCAAGGGAAGTTTGTCACTAAGCCTAAGTTGGCCCCTCTACAATATGTCTCTTGTCCGCATACCCAACCATCCTGAACGTCCAATGAAATCCTTGTTCGAAATCACTGAAGCCTTCAGTCTGATCATTAAGATTATCAAGTCCATAACCGATGAGCCCTCGAAGACCTCTGGGTAGTGCAGTCGTACACTCATATTACACTCCTACCTGAGTTTTAGAATATTTTGAAGCTGTTGCTCGAGTTCTGAAGTACAACCATCAGGTCGAATCATCTTCTGGAAGATGGATACTCTATATGTATATCTTTCTGATTGCGAGATGTAGCTCCGCTGTGTATTATTCATGGCTACTCTTTATAGTTATTTGACATGGATCTACTTTTTATTTGATTGGTATCCATGGTTCTATTTTATCCTGAGCATGGGTATGCCTGCCTTGGTGAGACATTTGTTATTTTTCAGACGACACCTCTTGGTTCCTGATCCTTGGGCTCAATCATTCGGCACATCAGTAAAGATTGGTAATGTATTTTGGCCATCAGATGCTCTTCTGACCTCACACATTAGGGGGAATCTGTTATAACCCTAAATTGCACCACACATGCTTACCTGGCATCAGGCCAACTCATATCCCTTCTTTGCCAAAAACTAGTGAACAACTCTTATAAAAACTCTATTTTTAAAAGAACACGCTAGCAGGCCCACTACAGCCCGCATGTGTCTACAGTGTCCACGCTAGCAGGCTCACTACAACCCACGTGTACCTTCAGAATCATGAAAAAAAGGAAAGTTGTTGTTGGAACAAAAAGCTATGGATCAGTTAAACTAAAACTCCTAGCCATGCATGGCCGAGGGTTCGTCCAAAACCCTAGCTCCTTCTAGCCTATAAAAGAAGGGGTAGGGGTACCATTTGCAGGAGGAAAAAATATAGTGAAGAAACTCTGCCCATTTACGTAATCCATTGTCCCAACCCTTTAGCCTTTCCTTATGCCAAAGGAGATTTAACGCAAAGCAGTTGAAGGATAGAAGAAGAGGATCCCAGGATCAGGTTCAAGGAGTAGTGGTCGGTCTCAGCTTTATTGTAAGTTGATTCACTTTCAGTAATAAAAAGAATACTTTTCCCGTCCCAATGCATGAATTGTCTATGGTGTGATTAATTTATGCTCGATTTCTAACCCTTGAATATAGAAGTAGCATGCATGCATAGTTGTTATTTGTCTTAAATGCAGGTCATCTGTGGAAGGAGCATCACAATAAAGTAATCGAAGAGCAACAGAGGATCTACATCGAACGCCAGTAATAAGGTTGGTGGTCCTTTTCCATGCATTTACTGTGAAAAAGGGGTTTAAATCTTGGGTTGTAGGTAAAAAATTAGTTTCTATTCGGTTAAAATTTGCATGCAAGTCTGACCCTAGTTTGCTAGTCCGTAGGGTGTTTTTCCCAACAACACTCATGATAAGTATACTTGTTCTAGCTTCTTCCTTCACTTTCTTATCCTCTATTGGTAGTAGCACGTGTGTTCTACCATTTTTCTCCAGGGTATAAGTATTGTTTCTCCCATCATGAATGACATTTTTGTCAAACTTCCATGGTATCCCTAAAAAGAAATGACATACATCCATGGGAATCACATAGCACAGAATCTCATCTCTATATCCTCCTATCTTAATTTCAACTTGACATTGTTTAGTTACCATTACCTGGTGTCCTTTCTACATCCATGAGACTCTGTATGGACTCGGATGTGCAGTTGTCTCTAGCTCCAATTTCTCCACCATTTATGTGGATACCAATTTATCAGTTCTCCCACTATCAATTATCATCTTGCATACCCTGTCTTTGCTTTTGTAAGCATTTATGAACAAATTGTTCCTTTGCACTGGTTTTTCCACCTCTTGCTCGGGCTTCAAGAGAACCTTCCTCATCATCAATGATCTCCCATATTCTACACCTTCTTCCTCAAAATTCCACCTCTGCGCTTATGAAATGTGAGCTTCATCTCCTCCTTCTTTCTTTCTCTCATGGCATTCCCAAGACATGTGCCCTATTTTTCCACAGGCATAACACTTCACCTCTCCTCCTATGTCTCTTCCTCTTCCTCGAGGAAAAGCATTTCTTCCACCATATTTTCTCCCTTGAGAACTTCCCCTCTTTTTGAGTGGTTGTGTGGTTCTCCAGTCTCAACCTTGGTCTTCTATGCTTTGTCATGGACAATTTCCTTACCTCTGTTTAGACTTCTCCCTCTTCTTCACTATCTCTGTTTCCTGGTCAATTTCTCCTCTGCCTTCAGTGCAATATGATAAGAATCTTCCACTGTCCTCACTGTCATCATGTTGATTTCATCCTGGATTTCATATATCAGACCATTAATATACCTATCAAATTTTACATCATCTTTTTATCTTTGTACAACCCTGATGTTCAACTTATAAAATTCCTTTGTGTATTCTTTTACTGTCAATCCTTTCTGTCTCAAGTTCTTTAATTTCCTGAATAGATTTATCTGATAGTATTGGGGTATGAATTTAGAATTCATCTTCGCTACCATTCTATCCCAGCTCTTGATATTTTTCTTTCTTTTACATATTTTATTAGCTTGTAGTTCATCCCACCACAGTGCTACATGTCCCTTCAATCTAGTGACAACATGTTTCATCATTTTCTCATCTTCGATATCTTCATAGTCGAAGTACTTGTCCATTGCTCTTATCCAATCTAGAAATTCTTCAACATATAAGTTACCTTCGTACATTGGGATTTATATTTTTTCTCTAGCTCCCAATTTGACAATAGCTTACAACAAGCATTCTTCTACAGCATCTTCTCCTGCAGCTTCTTCAACTTCCATTTCTTCTCTCTCTACATCACTGACGTCGCCGTCATAAGGTTCTCTTCTTAGTGTGGTCTCCATAGCATCTAATCTAACGAAAATTTATCTCATCTCCCTTTCCATAGATGGATTTGATACAGGTCACTATGCACGTCTTCTAGGTAGCATGGTGTTGAGATTTCTCCACACAAAGATCAAAAGAAACTTTGGCTCTTATACCACTTGATGAAGACCCCCCCTCACTCCTCAGTGTTGTGTGAACTCCCAGTCAAGTATATTCAAATAACTGAGCTGAATTATCTCTTTGGGAGTCTGATAGACCCCGAAATTGATTCACACAGGCCTTCTCTTGCGCTTTTGGTAACTCTAATTGGTGAGCGCTAGCTCCTCTCCTATACCCTTATTCCTTATGTCCACGGGCTATAACCTCTGCTTCCCCCCCCTTCATGAATTTAGGCTTCAGTTTTTTTGAGTGAAACTGACTCTTAATCCTCTAAACTTTAGACTGACGAAATAACCCGGACAAAATCTACGGCCCATGCTTCTCCAACAACCAATGAATTTGATTCACTTCTGGACTCTGACTTCAGGAGTTTTGAGTGTTCCAAACACATTTTTTCCTAGAGTGACTTGTAATCAGAGCTATGGATCGAGCGCCACTTTCTCACCTTGATCAACGACTAAAATGCATCATTTTTCTCCCGCTTTGGACAACTTTCATTCAACGCTCCTCTTCTTTTGTTTCTCTCAGAGTGTCAATCCTCTGGAGTAAATCTCCACTCTCCATGTTTCCCTTCATTTATCAATGGCTTCTATTGACTTCGACTTTCGGGACCTATGACCTTTAGGAGTTTATCCTTCGATTTCCTTGAAGTGTCCTATCACAGGAGTGATATATCTGATGCCAGGTTTCCAAACCATTAACGGATGGGATGGATTATTACCTATGGAGCTTCAGACGACTTTCGGTCAATGGCTCCACTTCATCCTCTCTTTTTCCAAAGTGCATGCTTCTAGATTCCACGATGTGGTGACGCATGTCCTTCTCATATCGACGACCATGAATGAATCCATTAGTTCAGCTTCGGGATTTTTTGTTCCTCCACTCTCACTTTCCTCCAGAGCACTCTTCTTCCAGAGTACATGGATCTCCGCCATGTGTCCTTCCTGGATCCAATAGTCCAAATTTCTTCATCCTTCGCGACTTTGACATAAATTTCTCCTCGAACACTTCCAAACCTCCAAATACATGAAGTGTCGAAGGATTCTAGGGCTATCCTCCATGCAAATTTTCCATATCTCACGGTCTATAAAGATCCTGATTCCTCTAAACGGATCTTTCTCATTAATTGGGAAATTTTTAGTGGTCTCCTCCCTACTGAATAATTTCCATCCGCTACCTCTTCTAAGCTTGTTCCTCCTCGAAACTCATAAGCTTCTCAGAATGTTTCTTTGACGCTTACTCTTTACACCTCTCAAGATGGTTTCTTCTACACTTAGCCAAATGTTGACCCTGTGAACACCTCGCAATAGGTTTATTTCAATTTAACCCCTTTTGTGGGTGACTATGCACTCCTTGCAACAATTCTTACAGGACTCAATTGTTCCTCCTAAACAATATGACATTGAGTGTGTTTTGCCTATGCACACCTTGCGTGGTCCTCTGCACTCTTTTGTAAATAAAGCTTCACGTTATCTCTCCTAAGCTTCTAAGTCAAAATAGACTCTGTCAACACACACCTTCAGACACTATGCACTCCTTGCAAATAAATATTTGCGTTATCTCTCCTGATCTTCTGAGTCAAAATAGACTCTATCAACACATGCCTTGTAGACACTATGCACTCCTTGCATGAGCTCTTAGAAGAGAAACAATTGAAACTTATATGATCCTCACAGATTCATATGTTCAACCATGTAATGCATTCATAACATAAGAACAATTAATAACAGAGAATGCAATTAAACATAAAGCATACCATTCATTCACATAGACACAATAACAACAACAACAACCATTTTGGATCAATGCTTCTATGTTATATTCATTCAAATGATATGTACATGGGATCATACAAATTCAATAATCTTCAGTAGTCTTGACAATAACAATTTCAATAACCTTCAACAACAGCCTCATTTGGGCATACAATACATATATTTATACAAAAAGGCTCATAGATATTTTCCCTCAGACTGCCTTAGTGCTATCTTATCAAAGTAAAATCTTTCAACCACTAAGTCTTATTACAATAAGTGATAGGTACAGACAGATAACAGTGAAAGATTTAGATCTATACTACTATTAACCATATTAAATAAAGTACAATCTCCATCGATCTCACGCGATGGTTTAGCCTCTTATCATTTAAGGGCGCCTTTAAATACAATATTTTCGAGATATTTATATGATATGCCATCCTTAAAATTCAAAATCACTTCAAAAAGTGCACTAGGGCACTGATTTTTCCTCCACTTTCATGTTGATGATGATGCTCCTGCATCAGCATTGCAATGAACACAAGATACAAGGGAAGGATAACTCTTCTATTGTTAGCAATATGCAAAATTTGGTTACAACCTGGTTCAACTTTTGGCACTACCTCAGAGCCAACTTACTGGGTTCCTCCACAAGTCCCTTGATCATCAACACAACAGTGAGGCTCTTCCTCAGATAACCCAATAAGGATAGGAAGACACCCTATGGCTATATATGAGAGGAAATAACACTAGAAAAGGAGTTTCCAAGTCAGGGGATGTTTCTTAGAGAATGAAGGGATTAGGGAAGCTTGCTAAATATCAACAAAATAACCTTGCACCATGAGACTTGTCCTCATATTTTCCCTCAATGGTTATCTTATACCATACCAAATATTTTGGGGAGGTTGAATTTTGTTTAGTACGAGATCATGGATGTTGGGAAACAAGCCCAACCGAAAAAACCACTTGAAATTGCGGAAATATTTTATTTTTCATAATGTTTTAGGGAATCTGTGGGTTGTATACTAGAAAGTCGTGGATGTCCACATGTTTCATAAAGAAAACTCATGTATATATGAAAAATCCAAGTTTTTAAAGTATATTTGATGAGGAAAGTTTTGTATTTTACTTAGAAAGATAGGGAAAAGGGTAAGGCCATGTCACAAATGCATAGGTGTGGAAATTTTTGAAATGACAGATTCCCCCCAATGTGTGAGGTTAGAAGGGAAAAATGATGGATGAAATACATTATAAATTTGAGAGGTGAGGATGCAATGAAGTAAACTCACGAAGTTTCCCAAACAACTAATCCAAAAATAGAAAATAGTAAGCCAAAATCAAGTAAGAGTATTCTCTTCGCAAGTCGAGCATACCCATGCTCAAGAGTGATGTAAGCATAGCCTACAAATCAAATACATTGTGGATCCATGACATGAACATATAGTAAACGACCATGGTCACACATAATACAAGTTGATCCATGTGGTATACATGAATTAGCCAGCATGGTCATGAGGAATACAAGGTGGATCCATGTGAAAGTAGATCATATCCACAAATATATACACAATGGAGATATGTCTCAAAATCAAGAATAGAGGATATTTGGGACCAATTGAGTGAAACATGTTATCCTTTGTAATTACCAATGTCTATGGGGTGGTACAATATATGTTGGGTGGGAACACAAAAGATTTGATGCTCATACTTCACCCGAAGTCTTCAAAATATTTCGTCGTGGTATGAGTATACACTATGTGAATAGATGTGATGGGGTCGAACAAAGTGAGACACTGTTTTATTAATGGTCATTGATATATATTGTTAACAAATGTGATACAACCCAAATATGATGATAATGGGTGTTAAGATACCCTCGTACAATCTAAAAAGTATGAATAAATGAGTTGATGTCAAACACCTGGTAGTATCTATCGAGCAAGGGACATTGATGTATTCCCACTGTCAATAGCAAGGGAACCTGCCACTAATGACTGCAATCCCCAAGGTACAAAACATGACTCTATATCCATGTCCCAGAGCAAGATGTGTTGAATTCGATAGGAAGGGATCTACTGGAAGGAAGGAATTATGTCATCCTTCATCATCCATCATGAGGGGTATCAGAAGGCCAAAGATTTGGAATCAATTGGATGAAAATACTATAAGTACCACACTGAGGTATGACTCTGTCATGCACCAAATCAAATAGTGCATGACAAATAATATTTGAATAGTAGTGTTGGTGGGCGAAAATGACCGTCCGTCAACTGGGAGAGTGGAACCGGTTCGGGGTTGTCTAATAACCCAAGTCGTTTGGGATGAACCACCTTGACGGGTTTAGCAGCTTCGTTAGCCGATCTAAGGTCCTAGGAAAAACCAAAGAGAAAAATAATCTATCTAAAACAAATAAAACAAACTAAACTAACATAAAACTAATAAAACAAACTAATACTTAACTAAAACTAATAAAACAAACTAATACTAACTAATATGATTAAAACTAACTATTAAACAACTAACTAATCTACTATCTAATTACCAATGGAATTATGACTTATTCACAAATGTACAATATCTACAACTTGCAGATTTGAATAAAACCTGTAAAATTCATTTGCTTTCTTCCCTAAGACAGCTAGAGATGTTTTTTGGTTTTTATGATTTTATGAACAAGAAATAAAACTAACTGAAATTAAACAATCTAATATACTAATTCTACCTATAAATCTAACTAAACTTATATCTAAACTAAATTACTAATAAATACACTAAACAAACAAATGACAAACTGACCTGGAAACGCTCCAAATTTGTCATGTGTATGATGACTTCGAAGCTGGTCAGAGGAAGGAAACTCGCACCGGATAATCCAAAGCCTTCTCGTAAACGATAGGCTGCACTGCTCTTTGAGTTTGCTTATAGGAAAAACAAGACATAAAAAATCATAACAATTATAAGATTTATAAATCTCTGCAATAAGGGAAACCTGTTATGCAAAAACTTATACTTAATAATTCAACTTATGAAGAAGAGAAATATGTCATCCACAAACTGAATCAAGTAATTTCTATGTTTTTTATCTACTTTGAGGAAATCAGATATGGATTATATTGATTAAATTATATCATTTGCAAAAGACTAAGATAGCTAAAGTAGTCATTAACCAAATTCAAATAGATGCACATGAACATAAAACAAAATATTGATATTATGAGAATCTAAAGCTGTAGTAGAATATCAAATTCTATCTCAGTCTGTATTAAAATTCCATATCCTTGTTCTCCCATGAATGAGGATGATATTATTACAAAATAATAGGTATTTATAAGTCTTTCCACAGGGTAAAACCTCCCTGCGGATAGTATCAAACTGTTTACATAATCTGGGAAGATATTCCCAAAATCAACTAAACTAGGAAACTAAAATGAAACCAAAATATTTCAAATATCCTCCAACTATCCATCCAATCCAATGAAATTTCGAATTCACCTGAAATGGATCAAAAATAACAATTTAGAGAGATATTTTATGAGAAAAATAATAAAAATCTGATTCCACAGACTTAGCTATAGAATCATCTGATTCTGTAGCTAGTCTAAAATAATATACAGAATCAGAATCAAAATCAAATCAAATCTTTTAAAAGAATTAAATCCAATTATCTTCCAATGATTACTTTAAAATTAATCTCTTAAGATTCAAATGATTTTATCATTCAACATTAAACACGATCAAAAGTGATTTTGTCGTAAACAGAGATAAGAATACTCTGTTCTTCTGTTACCATAAAATCGGGTCTTTCATAATCGAACAGTAACAAGACTGTTTCATATCCAATTGAAATTGATAATGAATCATATCGTATGTGATACGATCTAATCCAATACAATCATTTTCCACTTGTTATAGTTATAATGATATAGCAAAAGATTCATATCGTTAAATCGAATACACATATAGAAAGACTGTTTCGATTATGGGTAAATGAAATCATACGTAATAGCATCAACCAAACAAAATTTGTGATAGATTTCGATCGTTGATCCTTGCACAGTCAACAGACAGGATCGATTAATTGCGATCACAACCATAATAGAATCGACAGAAGTTATAATTGCAAACTGGGAAAATAATTTTGATTGGTATTGAACGAAATCATTAATTTCAAATGCATCATGACTGAGTTTAATATAGAAATAAATCGTGAATCGGGATATAGACAATCTCGTTCTACAAATCAAATTCAAACAGAGTATCCATCGCAATTACGAAATCAACTGATAACATGGTCGAGCTAGCAGTAAACCAATGCGAATTAACCGGTTGGGTTTTCAGCATAGTCGTTAAGCAACAAAATCCATTCCATGATTTGGGCGTGTTTGTACAGAGTCATATTGGAAATGATCCAAATTGTATTCCTGTTGCTTTGAAAGCCATATGGGACATAAAACCGTAATAGTTAACCTCATCAAAATCGTTGCTAATCATAATGTACGCATTATAATGAAATCAAAACGAAATGTGATCATTTTCTAAATTGAATATGAGGAACAATTCCTGTCTAGAATAGGTACAAACAAATTTGATCGACAACAGAGCATCCATTTTAACTCAATCAAACAATCAAATCCACAATCAAATCGATGACAATCTAATGGAAGTTAAACTGGGAATGATTGAAAAAACAAAATTCCATTTAGTCAAAACAGAGCTATATATAGAATGCATGCAATGTAATAGAGCTATTCAATTGAAATGAACAGAGCTGTCTAAAATCGAAATCAAATCGTTATATAAACCTTAGATTATTTACAAAAAACAAATGATATCAAATATACCTGTGTGGCGACAAGGCTATTCAATTATGCCAACTTGTAATTCACCACAGCCGTGGCTGATTCCACATTTTTAAACAAGATGGAGCCGGTCGTCTTTTGTTTCTCATCTATTGCTTGTAGCTTGGCCTTTTGACTGGTCAGGGCTGCAATATGGTCCTCAAGTGACTGCATCTTCGATTGGAGAATTGGGACATCATTATAATATCACTCCAACCACGAATTGCATTGATCACAGAGTGACAATGTAGGTTTGGACAGAGCAGGAGGGGATTTGGGCAAATGACCGAGGGTTTCACAAGGCAAATTAATGCCTGGGTAGTTAGGGTCGTTTTGTAGGCAGGGGGGTAGGTTTGACACAAAGTCATACGAGGTTTCAACACACAAACCTTGTGAATAGGGATATTCACTAGCCAAGAAACGCTCCACTTCTGAATCGGAGTCCTCACTCAACACGATAGGGTTAAGCTCGACAGGGGGTTTTGGCTTATTTATTTCCATTCACGAAATCAAATGGGCATTCTTCTTCCCTTTGGCATTTGTGGTGAGGTTGGCTTTGGGCTTCTTGCTCACAGGCTTTACAATCTCGGTGTTCTTAGTCACAATGTGGGGTAAGTTGATAGGGGGGTCGGCCGAGGGTTTAGGTAGAAGGACCTGGTAGGGCACTGGGGGTACAACTTTGACCTCACCCACCACAGGTTTGTCAACCTGTGGAGGGTTCGAATCCTCGAAACCATTCCGAGCAATGAAATTGTTCCAACAATCTTTTTGCAAAGTCAAATGATAGACAACAATAAGCTTCACCAGTCCATAATGAAAGAGGCTACTATCAACCTAGTTTCTTTTGTACTTCTTCGACATTTTAAATAGGCTTCTATGAGAATAATAGGGAATATTGAGCTGATAACCCATAAAAACCATAAGCAAACGTAGGTGGTATAGGAACACAAACCTGTATCGACCCTCACAGGTGATAAACTATTTGATTATCATTAACAAATCGTTCCAACGTTGTTTAAGCATGGTCACGGGCATACCTCTATCACAGGAGGTGATTTTTCTTGACTGTAAGAGCAGTGTCCACGGGACCTCTTCAACTTTGCAATTTTTGGACCATCGTTGTCCAGTGGTAGGTAAACCCGTAGCAAGACTGTTGAATTGTTCATCAATTTCCAATTGTATATCGCCGACCTTAGCTCGACAGCCATCGAAGGTCATGGAAAACGATCGAACCACGTAGAGGTTAAAGCCATCGAAACGTTCCACGAAGGTAAGCCACCCACCGTCTGCCAAATCTTGGCGGGCCTTATCAAACATCAACAGGGTCTGTTTGCCATTGGGTTCAACTCGCACGACTAGTGCCATGAGTTGAATTCATGGTAAGGGAAGGGTTTGAACATGTAGTAGCAGAGCTATCAGTCTAATAGCAATGAATGGGAAAAAGGGGGTAAGCGTTAATGTGCGCATGCGAGGGTGGTGGAGTCATTCACTACCATGCACGATAGTTATGGAAAAGTACAACCACCAAATTTCATAGCTGTTTAAACAATCATAATAGTTCAACCATTGAGTTATGCGTACAACCAAAGAATCAAATGGTGAGTGCTATGCCAACGCGCCAAGTCAACCTTTAAAGTATAGTTTTTAAACCATCAACATTCAACATAAAACCAACACTAAATATTAGCCATGCGCCATTGTATAAACTTTTAACCAATGTGTCGATTCATATGCATATAGTTGACAAGCCACAAATTATGAAAGGATTAACATAAGGATCATATTATATATGTATAAACATTTAATCAAAAACCCCTATGCATTTTTAAAGAATCAGTGACCAGGCGAGTCATAAAAGTGTAAGTCCAAAAGCTCAATGCCTTACAAACTCAATAAAACCAAGTTATGCAATCAATATAAAAATGTCCAATGAGCACAATTTGAAAGTCTTTTCAACCACATATGATAAACAAAAGGTAAGTGCAGTAGGCATATCGATAAAAATATCAGGACAGTGTAGATAGTGATCGAAATGCGACCTTGAAAGGAGAATTTTTCACGCTTACAGTCGTGAAAACTTAAGGAAGACAAATGTGTAAATGTCGCAAGGAATGAAAATGTCGTCAATTTGAAAAATGCGACGAAAAACTTGATATTCGCAAGACATAGGTGTAGGCAGCTTTTATGATCATAGAAAAATTTGAATTGGCTGCCAACAATGGCGACACACTGGAAGAAGCAGTTATCTCTGTAAAAATAACAAACTTAGATTAGGACAGCCAAGAAAATTTCAACTCAAAATAACAACAAGAAAATTGTACAAACATCGTCATCAATCATTTTTTCCACCAGTGTTTCAAAAGATGAAAACCAATAACAGTCTTAAGATCAACAAGTCACGATATTAAAGATAAAATCTTCGATACTGTTGGCATGGCCACTGCTGCCAGCAGGCGTCCATAGCCTCGACAGGGTTTCCATTTAACCCACTCTGACATCTGTATCCTGTCAAGAAGTTCTAGATCAGAATAAAGGACATTAAAGAGGTTTCTTATATATATATATATATATTGCAGATTTTCATATACCCGACATTGCTTCGCTGCCAGCAGGCCTGTTCAGTACCCCGGCGAAGTTGTATTGGCGCCATGTTTGCATTTACCCGCTGCTAGTAGACCTGTTCAGTATCCCAGCGGGTTTACAAGCACTTCCCACAACTCTTATTCATAATTTTATTTTGTTTTTTCTTTTGAAGATATATGGCTGAGCAGGGTGACGTTGAAAATTCTGATATTTTAACATATTTTTTTAGACCTCATCATAATTTTTTAGCACCGTCCTTTATTAAGCTCTAGAGATGTTTTATTTCTAAAACACTTCCTATGAAAGGGAGACATCTTTTTGAGTCATTCCTTTACGGAAAAGGGATAGTGTAAAAAGATAATAGATGATCATGACAAACTTTGCTCAGATATTGAAATCAGTAAACTTCTTTCAGACAACAAAATTTTCCAACATAGATATCAGTTTCAGAGATATACCATTGATGTTTGTACAAATTTTCAGAAGTTATTTCAGCGAATAAATTTTTTCTATCGTCTTTGTCTGAATAGCTCAGTGTACAGGTATGTGTATGTCCAAAAACACAAACTGATCAATTCAAATCAAAATCAGAAAATAGAAAGCAAACGAAAACGCAAACAAAAATGAAAAATATATACATAATATACAAGGGTAGTTATCAAGCAAAGTATCTTTTCAGGGCTTGGCCATTCACCGGGTAGGTATCAAGCTTCCCTTCAAGATTCTGCAATCGAAAGGAACTAGGACCCAACTTTTCAGCAATAAAAAATGGTCCAAGCCATAAGTTTTGAAATTTGGTGTGCTCACCTTTTCCTTTGTGTGGTTTGTCCCACTTCAAGACGAGATCGCCTACTTCAAAATTCCTATCCGAAGAAGAATTAGAATTGAACCAGCTTTTAATTAATTATTGATGTTGATCTAACTTACACTTAGCTTGGGCTCTTACTTCTTCTAACTTCATCAAAGCGTTAATTCGACTTTCTAAAGGGGAACAATCTTCTTCTTGGAATTTTTGTGACAACTGAAGCGAAGGAAGAAGAATGTGAGGTGGTAGAATTGCTTCTCTGCCATAAATGAGGAAAAAGGGGGAGTTGCCTATAACGGCTTTGGGTGTTGCCCTATCAGCCCATAGTGCATTCAGCAGTGCATTGTGCCAGTTCTTGTGATTTTCAACCACAGTTCTCTTGATAATTTTAATCAAGTTCTTGTTTGTTGATTCTGCTAAGCCGTTGCCCTGGGGGTAGTAACTAGCAGAATACTTCAGCTTTATTCCTTTCTCCAAAGCAAACTCGCTCATCTCAAGAGAAGAAAAGTATGAAGCGTTGTCAAAGACTAGGCAATCAGGGATACCGAAACGAGTGATGATATTCGAGTTCAGAAAGGCAATTACCTAACTGGTGTTAACAGTTCTTAGCGCAGCAGCTTCAGACCATCGTGTAAAGTAGTATGTGGCTGTCACAATATACTTGTGTTGTTGCGAGGATGGAGGGTTAACAGGAACTATGATATCAAGGCCCCATTGCTGGAAAGGAGAATCTACTGAGATGGGTTGCAAGGGACAGGCTGGTTTTTGCAATCACCCTGATGCTTTCTGACAGATGATGCATTTACGACACAAGGCATGGGCGTCCCTAAAAAGCATGGGCCAGTAGTAACCGGCTCTTAAAACCTTATGAGAAATAGTGTCACCACCGAAGTGACCACCAACTTCTCCTTCATGCAAATCATGCAAGACTCTTTCTGCTTCGTCTTTCTCGAGACAACGCATCAGTACACCATCAAAATTCTAACGAAACAGTATGCCGTTAACTAAATGAAAGGAGGCAGACTTTAGTCTCAACACTCTTCTCTTGGCAGGGTCAAGGTGACATGGTGTTGATCCATGTTCAAGACAGAATCTAATATCATCGTACCAAGGACTAATGAGGTTTTGTGTGCAACAAATTAAACTTTGATCGCGTTGTTCTAGGTTTGATGTATCACTATCTTCTTGTTGTTCTATTTCCGAATCAACAACCAATTTACACAACCCTTGGCCTCTCATGATCTGAGCTGGGGTGATTTCTAAGTCATACTCCTGCAAGGAGGTGACCCAGTTAGATTTCTTCTCTCCTAACTCCTTCCGCACTAACAAGTTCCTTACGGCAGGGTAGGGGACAATGACTTTCATCCTTGACTTCAAAAGATAGGACCGAAAATGCTTAACTACTTTGAAAACAGCGTAGGCTTGATGATAGACCACTGGGTAGTTAAGTTCAACACCTTTGAAAGCAGAGCTCATAAAGGCGATGGGTACTTCGTTGTTCTCGGAATTCTTCTGAGTTAGGACTGCGACATAGGAACGATCAGAGGTAAAAGTATAGAGTGTAAAGTCTTGAGAGAAATCAGGGCTCATGAGAGACGGAGCATCTATTATGGCCTTCTTTATAGCATTAAAAGCTTGATTTTATGTGTGTCCCCAGTGATATTGGGTGTCTTTCTTAATCAGATTCTATAGAGGCCTGACCATTTCAGAGAAACTGGGGACAAATCTTCTCACGAAGTTAATCTGGCCTAAGAAAGACTGCATGGATTTCTTGGATGTAGGAGGGGGAAGTTTAGCGATGACTTGAGTCCTCTTGGGGTCAATAATCATCCCATCACTAGACACAATGAATCCTAGTAATTTACCCTGTTCTACTACAAAGATAGAGTTTTTTGGGTTCAAGGAGATGTCGTATTTACGACATCGTAGCAGAACGGCTCGTAAGTGAGCTAGATGATCATTTTTTTTTAGAATATACAGTCACATCATCTAAGTAAACTACAACGGACTGATTGATTAAGCCTCGGAAAGCAATATCCATTGCTCTCTGAAAGGTAGCACCAACATTAATCAATCCAAAGGGCATTTTACGATATGCATAAGTGCCCCACGGAGTATGGAAGGTGGTTTTGAGTTGGTCTGGCGGAGACATCAGGACTTGGTTGTATTCGGAGAAACCATCCAATAAAGATATCCTCTCGGAACCAGATACCTGTTGCAGGATCTGTTCCATGGGTGGGACAGGATAATTGTCTTTGTCAGACGCTTTGTTGAGGTTTCGAAAATCGACGCAAAGTCGAATTTCTCCGTTTTTCTTCCGAACTGGGACAAGGTTGGACACCCATTGAGTGTGTCTAACAGGAAATATTATTTTAGCACTTAGGAGTTTATTCAATTCTTTTTGAACGGTCGGTTCTAGTTTAGGGTGCATTTTCCTCAGTTTTTGTTGAAAGGGTAAGGTTTGGGGCTTCATCGGGATGACATGCTGTATGATATTAGGATCGAACGTTTTAAGATCATCGTATGTCCATGCAAAGACATCCTTAAATTCTTTAAATAATTTAACAAAAGTAGCTTTTTCTTGTCTACAACATCCCAAGCCTAGATTAATACACTGAGGATTTTCACTAGTTCCTAAATTAACTTTTTCATAAGATAACGAGGAACTATTGGTTTTACAATTGACCGTATTTTTAAATTTATCTTCAAAATCATAAAACTTCTCTAATCTAATTACAGATTTTGGGATCGAGTTTACCATATCTGATAGAGCTTCAGGAGATTTCAAATCAGGTATTACCGTGAAATCCCGCAAATTGTCATCGTGTGTGTGGTCGTCTATCACCGTGCCTTGGAAGGTTTCTTCCATGTGCAGGAAGTTGATAATTTGACGATCATCGTTAAATACTCTCCAGTTGGTGACGTTATCGGGAATGGATGGCCGAAAAAGCAGTGCAACTGAAAATGCGTCTGGAGACAAGCCGTCTGCAGGAAGAAGTCTAGAAGCTACATTAGCTAATAAATCTGCTTCAGAGTTATTCAATCTAGGAATGGAATGTATATTAAAAGAAGAAAATTTACTCATTAAATTCCATACCTCATACTGGTAGCTTTTGAGATGCAGAGAAAGACAGTGGATAGAATCTCTCACCTGTCTAACCACTATTTCAGAGTCGCCAAAGATGGTTAAATTTTGAATGTTCATGTCCAAAGCTTTTCTGAGACCTTGCAGTAAAGCCTCATATTCTGCAGTATTGTTAGTACATTCAAATTCCAACCTGCATGCTATCAATGTTTTATTACCTGCCGGATCGATAATGACGCAACCTGCACCAGATCCTTCTTTGGACTTTGACCCGTCGAAATACAAAGACCAAATTTGATTTGTATCAGGTTCATGAGATTGTCGTGTGGAAGGTGCCGGTTGCACAAATGCTACGATGTCGGACTGTTGTTCCGTATTGATGATAGGTGAAACCTCGGCCATGAAGTTTTCGAAGAAGGTGTCCATCCCTTGTACTTCAGGTGAATCAACAGGAGGTGTGTACGGTTCATTAGGATCATTCAAATCAATGACCATGAACTTGAGGTATTGCTCACAGTTTACTCTGATTTTATTAGGCTTGCCGTTCTCTGGAAGCCATAGATGAGACCAGTCCATTGTGAAATAACCATGTAGTTGCTCCAACTAGTTCCTGCTTAAAAACATGTCATACACTTCCAGAATATCCACAACAATTATATCAATAACTTGATGAACCTTGGGGTTAGACGAAAATCTAATAAGTACATTCTTTAGTTCGCCTCTAACATTAACATATGTCTGATCAAGTTGTATGATTTTAAAAAAAGAGGGTTCAACTTCAGCGTTTATCTTTTGGCAAACAGACCAAGGCATCACATTAGATGACGCCCCTGAGTCAACCATACAATTATGCACGTTTCTGTTGAAGATATCGAAAGTTAAAAGAAAAGGAGGTACATTCTTGTGAGTACTAGGAGTAGTATCTTGTGGCTTCTTACTCGCAATTTCTAATGCTACTTTATCTGAATTATTTACATTATTTACATTATTTACACTATTTACAGGACCTACAGGAAGACTTCCTTTATCATGAGGATCAAGACTATTTCTAGTGGGAGTCTTCTGTGGAACTTTGCTTTGCACAACCTTGTTACCATTAGAATTACCATTCTTGCCATTTTCTGAAATATTTTGCAACATCTTTTGTAACAAAAATGGAAACTTTAACAACTCATAGATAGAAATGTTAGCCCTTAATTTTTTAAGATCTTCAACGAAATCATAATCTAATTTAGGGTTCACATTACTCTGTTTCGGCTCGACTGATTTAGATGGCTTTGGAGGTGAAGTTGTAGTGTTCTCTGTGGAAGGTTTATTTACTGTCTTACTCCTAGTGTTATAAGGGTGAACAGTCTCGAAGTTGGCTTGGAAGATGCTATCCGAGAAGTGTCCAAAAATGTTTGGAGAAGACTCTTCTTCTTGAACTGTCTCTGGTTCAACTACCTCCTCAGGAATCTCAGGAGGCATCAAGTTATCTTGGGCTTCTAAAAAATTTTGAAGAGCACATTGCAAACTTTCTAGATTAAGTCCTTTGGTGGTTGGGTTAGGTCGATTGGTAGGAAAGGGCTTTCGGAAAGGAGTTTTGTAGGGTCCCTTACTCGAGGAAGCTTCTTCAGTTGACCTTTTTAAGTCTATAACTTGATTAGACAGTTTTTGAACAACTTTAGTTAAATTTTCCAAATCAGATTTTTCAAGTTGTGTTTTACTTTGAGTAGGTCTGGGGAGGATTTCAATCTTCTTTTTGAAAGAAGAAACAGTCTCAGTTTCATTGCTAGAAGAGTCCTTAAGACTAAGTATGTCTTTTTCTATTTGGGTAGCCTCTTCGAAGGCTTCTAACAACGTGGCCTTTTTAGATCGTTTAACCCAAATGGATATACTTTGATGTAAAGATTTAGTGTAGTAAGCTATTACAAGACTCTCAACAAGCATAGAATCTGCAAGGATACTATTTTTAAGGGTCAAGAATCTTTGATTAAAATCTTTAACTTTTTCTTTTGGGTTCATTTTTAAGCTTGAAAGATCCATAACTAAAACTTCCGGAGGTTTACCATCTCCGAATGTTTCCAAAAAACATGACTCAAACTTTTCCCAAGACACTATAGTATGGGGCTGTTGGGAAAAGTACCAAGTGGATGCATTACCCTTGAATGTATAAGGGAACAACCTACAAACAACATCTTCATGTTCAACATTGCGGAGTCTAATGGCTAACATAAATTTTTTTATATGATCTTCAGCTATCTGTTTTGAATCGGTATCAAACTTAGGAAGCCATTTCTCCGGGTGCTTAGGTAAAGGGTGTTGGGCTCCAGACACAGCTACGACATCCTGGTCCAACCAGGGTCTAGCAGGGTTGTTCTAATTTTCCATCAGGGTAGTGGGTGTGGAAGGCTGAGAAGGTGAATTTCCTTCATCTGACGAGGAATCTCCTCCAGAAGAGGAAGGAGATGAGGGAGGTGGTGAAGGAGGTATCCCAGATCCTCCTGCAGCATGATTTGTGATTGGATCTGTAGGATTCACAGTGAGGTTAGTGTCACCTAATTGTTCTCTGATATCAGAGAAGTCTAGAGGTTGACCCCATGAACGATTTGGTTGCCTCAAACTAGCTAAGGCACTATGTGTTTTAATAAGAGATCGGCAGACAATCTCTTCTAAGTCACCACCTGTAGGATTAGGGGTTGCTATCTCAACTGTGATCTGCAGATCTTCGGTTGAAGTAGTTGTTGTTTGAAGGGGAATATTATCGTGTGAACGGCTTCTAGTCACTATAGGTGAGTGATTAGGGGGGGGAGGAGTCTTGCGACTGCCTCGTGCCATTAATTAAGTTCAGGCCCTCCTTCTAGCGCCATTTGTTGGCGGGCAAAAATGACCGTCCGTCAACTGGGAAAGTGGAACCGGTCCGGGGTTGTCTAATAACCCAAGCCGTTTGGGATGAACCACCCTGACGGGTTTAGCGGCTCCGTTAGCCGATCTAAGTTCCTAGGAAAAACCAAAGAGAAAACTAATGTAAACTAACTAATCTATCTAAAACAAATAAAACAAACTAAACTAACATAAAACTAATAAAACAAACTAATACTTAACTAAAACTAATAAAACAAACTAATACTAACTAATATGATTAAAACTAACTATTAAACAACTAACTAATCTACTATCTAATTACCAATGGAATTATGACTTATTCACAAATGTACAATATCTACAACTTGCAGATTTGAATAAAACCTGTAAAATTCATTTGCTTTCTTCCCTAAGACAGCTAGAGATGTTTTTTGGTTTTTATGATTTTATGAACAAGAAATAAAACTAACTGAAATTAAACAATCTAATATACTAATTCTACCTATAAATCTAACTAAACTTATATCTAAACTAAATTACTAATAAATACACTAAACAAACAAATGACAAACTGACCTGGAAACGCTCCAAATTTGT